>CAWUFW010000949.1:600000-803434 GCA_963921515.1 Calotriton arnoldi | reverse complement strand
GTCAGACACAGCAAGGTAATCTCAAGTGGTTTATTCACTGCCAGAATAGGAGCGCAAAGTCAGTAAAAAGTGAAACGTCCAAGCAGACGCGTTTCAGCTTGGATCAGCTTTCCTCAGTGCCGGTTTCACGGTGAGTTGTTTTTCACCTGGGGTCCATTTAGATTTTAGATACTGCTGTCGCCACTCCCATTCATAGTGATGACTCGGCCCCACTTCCATCTTAAGGGTGTACTGTCCCATTTTTGCGACTCCATTGGGTGCAATACTTCAGCCCGCTGCAGTGCTGTATGCCACATCCGACTCGAAGGCCAATTAAGTAATTGGCTTATTCAAACACTCAGTGGTCTCCCAACAAAGCTGTTGGCAGACGGGCAGCAAACTCGTCACGGCAGCCGGTTCCAGTGATGAAATTACACGGTGAGCCTACTTGAGATATCCTCCGCAGCCAATACTGCCTCATCACTCCCCTAGTCAGAAAAGTAATCACACTGTGATATCGACTGCCGGGGGGGCTCCGCGTTGTATTTACATGCTCCACCAGATTTGCTGTCGGACGCGGTGCACCAGATCGGGAAGGCGTGCCGGTAAACGGTGACAGCGTTACCGTTAAAGCATCAAGTCCAATACCCCTCATACTCAGAAAGGGTCCGACACAGCAAGGTAATCTCAAGTGGTTTATTCACTGCCAGAATAGGAGTGCACAGTCAGTAAAAAGTGAAACGTCTAGGCAGACGCGTTTCAGCTTGGATCAGCTTTCCTCAGTGCCGGTTTCACGGTGAGTTGTTTTTCACCTGGGGTCCATTTAGATACTGCTGTCGCCACTCCCATTCATAGTGATGACTCGGCCCCACTTCCATCTTAAGGGTTTACTGTCCCATTTTTGCGACTCCATTGGGTGCAATACTTCAGCCCGCTGCAGTGCGGTATGCCACATCCGACTCGAAGGCCAATTAAGTAATTGGCTTATTCAAACACTCAGTGGTGTCCCAACGAAGCTGTTGGCAGACGAGCAGCAAACTCGTCAGGCCGCCGGTTTCGGTGATGAAATTACACGGTGAACCTACTTGAGATATCCTCCGCAGCCAGTACTGCCTCATCCCTCCCCTATTCAGAAAAGTAATCACACTGTGATATTGACTGCCGGGGGGGGAGCCGCGTTGTATTTACATACTCCAGCAGATTTGCTGTCGGACGCGGTGCACCAGATCGGGAAGGCGTGCCGGTAAACGGTGACAGCGTTACCGTTAAAGCATCAAGTCCAATACCGCCTCATACTCAGAAAGGGTCCGACACAGCAAGGTAATCTCAAGTGGTTTATTCACTGCCAGAATAGGAGCGCAAAGTCAGTAAAAAGTGAAACGTCTAGGCAGACGCGTTTCAGCTTGGATCAGCTTTCCTCAGTGCCGGTTTCACGGTGAGTTGTTTTTCACCTGGGGTCTGTTTAGATACTGCTGTCGCCACTCCCATTCATAGTGATGGCTCGACCCCACTTCCATCTTAAGGGTGTACTGTCCCATTTTTGCGACTCCATTGGGTGCAATACTTCAGCCCGCTGCAGTGCGGTATGCCACATCCGACTCGAAGGCCAATTAAGTAATTGGCTTATTCAAACACTCAGTGGAGTCCCAACGAAGCTGTTGGCAGACAAGCAGCAAACTCGTCACGGCAGCCGGTTCCAGTGATGAAATTACACGGTGAGCCTACTTGAGATATCCTCCGCAGCCAATACTGCCTCATTCCTCCCCTATGCAGAAAAGTAATCACACTGTGATATTGACTGCCGGGGGGCTCCGCGTTGTATTTACATACTCCACCAGATTTGCTGTCGACCGCGGTGCACCAGATCGGGAAGGCGTGCCGGTAAACGGTGACAGCGTTACCGTTAAAACATCAAGTCCAATACCCCCTCATACTCAGAAAGGGTCAGACACAGCAAGGTAATCTCAAGTGGTTTATTCACTGCCAGAATAGGAGCGCAAAGTCAGTAAAAAGTGAAACGTCTAAGCAGATGCGTTTCAGCTTGGATCAGCTTTCCTCAGTGCCGGTTTCACGGTGAGTTGTTTTTCACCTGGGGTCTATTTAGATACTGCTGTCGCCACTCCCATTCATAGTGATGACTCGGCCCCACTTCCATCTTAAGGGTTTACTGTCCCATTTTTGCGACTCCATTGGGTGCAATACTTCAGCCCGCTGCAGTGCTGTATGCCACATCCGACTTGAAGGCCAATTAAGTAATTGGCTTATTCAAACACTCAGTGGTCTCCCAACAAAGCTGTTGGCAGACGGGCAGCAAACTCGTCACGGCAGCCGGTTCCAGTGATGAAATTACACGGTGAGCCTACTTGAGATATCCTCCGCAGCCAATACTGCCTCATCACTCCCCTAGTCAGAAAAGTAATCACACTGTGATATTGACTGCCGGGGGGCTCCGCGTTGTATTTACATGCTCCACCAGATTTGCTGTCGGACGCGGTGCACCAGATCGGGAAGGCGTGCCGGTAAACGGTGACAGCGTTACCGTTAAAGCATCAAGTCCAATACCCCCTCATACTCAGAAAGGGTCCGACACAGCAAGGTAATCTCAAGTGGTTTATTCACTGCCAGAATAGGAGCGCACAGTCAGTAAAAAGTGAAACGTCTAGGCAGACGCGTTTCAGCTTGGATCAGCTTTCCTCAGTGCCGGTTTCACGGTGAGTTGTTTTTCACCTGGGGTCCATTTAGATACTGCTGTCGCCACTCCCATTCATAGTGATGACTCGGCCCCACTTCCATCTTAAGGGTTTACTGTCCCATTTTTGCGACTCCATTGGGTGCAATACTTCAGCCCGCTGCAGTGCGGTATGCCACATCCGACTCGAAGGCCAATTAAGTAATTGGCTTATTCAAACACTCAGTGGTAGTCCCAACGAAGCTGTTGGCAGACGAGCAGCAAACTCGTCACGGCAGCCGGTTCCAGTGATGAAATTACACGGTGAGCCTACTTGAGATATCCTCCGCAGCCAATACTGCCTCATCCCTCCCCTATTCATAAAAGTAATCACACTGTGATATTGACTGCCGGGGGGGGGAGCCGCGTTGTATTTACATACTCCATCAGATTTGCTGTCGGACGCGGTGCACCAGATCGGGAAGGCGTGCCGGTAAACGGTGACAGCGTTACCGTTAAAGCATCAAGTCCAATACCCCCTCATACTCAGAAAGGGTCCGACACAGCAAGGTAATCTCAAGTGGTTTATTCACTGCCAGAATAGGAGCGCAAAGTCAGTAAAAAGTGAAACATCTAGGCAGACGCGTTTCAGCTTGGATCAGCTTTCCTCAGTGCCGGTTTCACGGTGAGTTGTTTTTCACCTGGGGTCCGTTTAGATACTGCTGTCGCCACTCCCATTCATAGTGATGGCTCGACCCCACTTTCATCTTAAGGGTGTACTGTCCCATTTTTGCGACTCCATTGGGTGCAATACTTCAGCCCGCTGCAGTGCGGTATGCCACATCCGACTCGAAGGCCAATTAAGTAATTGGCTTATTCAAACACTCAGTGGTGTCCCAACGAAGCTGTTGGCAGACGAGCAGCAAACTCGTCACGGCAGCCGGTTCCACTGATGAAATTACACGGTGAGCCTACTTGAGATATCCCCCGCAGCCAATACTGCCGCATCACTCCCCTATTCAGAAAAGTAATCACACTGTGATATTGACTGCCGGGGGGAGCTGCGTTGTATTTACATGCTCCACCAGATTTGCTGTTGGACGCGGTGCACCAGATCGGGAAGGCGTGCCGGTAAACGGTGACAGCGTTACCGTTAAAGCATCAAGTCCAATACCCCCTCATACTCAGAAAGGGTCCGACACAGCAAGGTAATCTCAAGTGGTTTATTCACTGCCAGAATAGGAGCGCAAAGTCAGTAAAAAGTGAAACGTCTAGGCAGACGCGTTTCAGCTTGGATCAGCTTTCCTCAGTGCCGGTTTCACGGTGAGTTGTTTTTCACCTGGGGTCCGTTTAGATACTGCTGTCGCCACTCCCATTCATAGTGATGGCTCGGCCCCACTTTCATCTTAAGGGTGTACTGTCCCATTTTTGCGACTCCATTGGGTGCAATACTTCAGCCCGCTGCAGTGCGGTATGCCACATCCGACTCGAAGGCCAATTAAGTAATTGGCTTATTCAAACACTCAGTGGAGTCCCAACGAAGCTGTTGGCAGACAAGCAGCAAACTCGTCACGGCAGCCGGTTCCAGTGATGAAATTACACGGTGAGCCTACTTGAGATATCCTCCGCAGCCAATACTGCCTCATTCCTCCCCTATGCAGAATAGTAATCACACTGTGATATTGACAGCCGGGGGGCTCCGCGTTGTATTTACATACTCCACCAGATTTGCTGTCGACCGCGTTGCACCAGATCGGGAAGGCGTGCCGGTAAACGGTGACAGCGTTACCGTTAAAACATCAAGTCCAATACCCCCTCATACTCAGAAAGGGTCAGACACAGCAAGGTAATTTCAAGTGGTTTATTCACTGCAAGAATAGGAGCGCAAAGTCAGTAAAAAGTGAAACGTCTAAGCAGATGCGTTTCAGCTTGGATCAGCTTTTCCTCAGTGCCGGTTTCACGGTGAGTTGTTTTTCACCTGGGGTCTATTTAGATACTGCTGTCGCCACTCCCATTCATAGTGATGACTCGGCCCCACTTCCATCTTAAGGGTGTACTGTCCCATTTTTGCAACTCCATTGGGTGCAATACTTCAGCCCGCTGCAGTGCTGTATGCCACATCCGACTCGAAGGCCAATTAAGTAATTGGCTTATTCAAACACTCAGTGGTCTCCCAACGAATGCTGTTGGCAGACGGGCAGCAAACTCGTCACGTGCAGCCGGTTCCAGTGATGAAATTACACGGTGAGCCTACTTGAGATATCCTCCGCAGCCAATACTGCCTCATTCACTCCCCTATGTCAGAAAAGTAATCACACTGTGATATTGACTGCCGGGGGGCTCCGCGCTGTATTTACATGCTCCACCAGATTTGCTGTCGGACGCGGTGCACCAGATCGGGAAGGCGTGCCGGTAAACGGTGACAGCGTTACCGTTAAAACATCAAGTCCAATACCCCTCATACTCAGAAAGGGTCCGACACAGCAAGGTAATCTCAAGTGGTTTATTCACTGCCAGAATAGGAGCGCAAAGTCAGTAAAAAGTGAAACGTCTAAGCAGACGCGTTTCAGCTTGGATCAGCTTTCCTCAGTGCCGGTTTCACGGTGAGTTGTTTTTCACCTGGGGTCCATTTAGATAACTGCTGTCGCCACTCCCATTCATAGTGATGACTCGGCCCCACTTCCATCTTAAGGGTGTACTGTCCCATTTTTGCGACTCCATTGGGTGCAATACTTCAGCCCGTTGCAGTGCGGTATGCCACATCCGACTCGAAGGCCAATTAAGTAATTGGCTTATTCAAACACTCAGTGGAGTCCCAACGAAGCTGTTGGCAGACAAGCAGCAAACTCGTCACGTCAGCCGGTTCCAGTGATGAAATTACACGGTGAGCCTACTTGAGATATCCTCCGCAGCCAATACTGCCTCATTCACTCCCCTATGTCAGAAAAGTAATCACACTGTGATATTGACTGCCGGGGGGCTCCGCGTCGTATTTACATACTCCACCAGATTTGCTGTCGGACCGCTGTGCACCAGATCGGGAAGGCGTGCCGGTAAACGGTGACAGCGTTACCGTTAAAACATCAAGTCCAATACCCCCTCATACTCAGAAAGGGTCAGACACAGCAAGGTAATCTCAAGTGGTTTATTCACTGCCAGAATAGGAGCGCAAAGTCAGTAAAAAGTGAAACGTCTAAGCAGATGCGTTTCAGCTTGGATCAGCTTTCCTCAGTGCCGGTTTCACGGTGAGTTGTTTTTCACCTGGGGTCTATTTAGATTTAGATACTGCTGTCGCCACTCCCATTCATAGTGATGACTCGGCCCCACTTCCATCTTAAGGGTGTACTGTCCCATTTTTGCGACTCCATTGGGTGCAATACTTCAGCCCGCTGCAGTGCTGTATGCCACATCCGACTTGAAGGCCAATTAAGTAATTGGCTTATTCAAACACTCAGTGGTCTCCCAACAAAGCTGTTGGCAGACGGGCAGCAAACTCGTCACGGCAGCCGGTTCCAGTGATGAAATTACACGGTGAGCCTACTTGAGATATCCTCCGCAGCCAATACTGCCTCATCACTCCCCTAGTCAGAAAAGTAATCACACTGTGATATTGACTGCCGGGGGGCTCCGCGTTGTATTTACATGCTCCACCAGATTTGCTGTCGGACGCGGTGCACCAGATCGGGAAGGCGTGCCGGTAAACGGTGACAGCGTTACCGTTAAAACATCAAGTCCAATACCCCCTCATACTCAGAAAGGGTCCGACACAGCAAGGTAATCTCAAGTGGTTTATTCACTGCCAGAATAGGAGCGCAAAGTCAGTAAAAAGTGAAACGTCTAGGCAGACGCGTTTCAGCTTGGATCAGCTTTCCTCAGTGCCGGTTTCACGGTGAGTTGTTTTTCACCTGGGGTCCATTTAGATACTGCTGTCGCCACTCCCATTCATAGTGATGACTCGGCCCCACTTCCATCTTAAGGGTTTACTGTCCCATTTTTGCGACTCCATTGGGTGCAATACTTCAGCCCGCTGCAGTGCGGTATGCCACATCCGACTCGAAGGCCAATTAAGTAATTGGCTTATTCAAACACTCAGTGGTGTCCCAACGAAGCTGTTGGCAGACGAGCAGCAAACTCGTCACGGCAGCCGGTTCCAGTGATGAAATTACACGGTGAGCCTACTTGAGATATCCTCCGCAGCCAATACTGCCTCATCCCTCCCCTATTCAGAAAAGTAATCACACTGTGATATTGACTGCCGGGGGGAGCCGCGTTGTATTTACATACTCCAGCAGATTTGCTGTCGGACGCGGTGCACCAGATCGGGAAGGCGTGCCGGTAAACGGTGACAGCGTTACCGTTAAAGCATCAAGTCCAATACCCCCTCATACTCAGAAAGGGTCCGACACAGCAAGGTAATCTCAAGTGGTTTATTCACTGCCAGAATAGGAGCGCAAAGTCAGTAAAAAGTGAAACGTCTAGGCAGACGCGTTTCAGCTTGGATCAGCTTTCCTCAGTGCCGGTTTCACGGTGAGTTGTTTTTCACCTGGGGTCCGTTTAGATACTGCTGTCGCCACTCCCATTCATAGTGATGGCTCGACCCCACTTTCATCTTAAGGGTGTACTGTCCCATTTTTGCGACTCCATTGGGTGCAATACTTCAGCCCGTTGCAGTGCGGTATGCCACATCCGACTCGAAGGCCAATTAAGTAATTGGCTTATTCAAACACTCAGTGGAGTCCCAACGAAGCTGTTGGCAGACAAGCAGCAAACTCGTCACGGCAGCCGGTTCCAGTGATGAAATTACACGGTGAGCCTACTTGAGATATCCTCCGCAGCCAATACTGCCTCATTCACTCCCCTATGTCAGAAAAGTAATCACACTGTGATATTGACTGCCGGGGGGCTCCGCGTTGTATTTAC
Source organism: Calotriton arnoldi (assembly GCA_963921515.1). NCBI lineage: Eukaryota > Metazoa > Chordata > Amphibia > Caudata > Salamandridae > Calotriton > Calotriton arnoldi. Next base: position 795,867 of record CAWUFW010000949.1, on the reverse strand, counting down.
ATACTCCACCAGATTTGCTGTCGGACCGCGGTGCACCAGATCGGGAAGGCGTGCCGGTAAACGGTGACAGCGTTACCGTTAAAACATCAAGTCCAATACCCCCTCATACTCAGAAAGGGTCAGACACAGCAAGGTAATCTCAAGTGGTTTATTCACTGCCAGAATAGGAGCGCAAAGTCAGTAAAAAGTGAAACGTCTAGGCAGATGCGTTTCAGCTTGGATCAGCTTTCCTCAGTGCCGGTTTCACGGTGAGTTGTTTTTCACCTGGGGTCTATTTAGATACTGCTGTCGCCACTCCCATTCATAGTGATGACTCGGCCCCACTTCCATCTTAAGGGTGTACTGTCCCATTTTTGCGACTCCATTGGGTGCAATACTTCAGCCCGCTGCAGTGCTGTATGCCACATCCGACTTGAAGGCCAATTAAGTAATTGGCTTATTCAAACACTCAGTGGTCTCCCAACAAAGCTGTTGGCAGACGGGCAGCAAACTCGTCACGGCAGCCGGTTCCAGTGATGAAATTACACGGTGAGCCTACTTGAGATATCCTCCGCAGCCAATACTGCCTCATCACTCCCCTAGTCAGAAAAGTAATCACACTGTGATATTGACTGCCGGGGGGCTCCGCGTTGTATTTACATGCTCCACCAGATTTGCTGTCGGACGCGGTGCACCAGATCGGGAAGGCGTGCCGGTAAACGGTGACAGCGTTACCGTTAAAACATCAAGTCCAATACCGCCTCATACTCAGAAAGGGTCCGACACAGCAAGGTAATCTCAAGTGGTTTATTCACTGCCAGAATAGGAGCGCAAAGTCAGTAAAAAGTGAAACGTCTAGGCAGACGCGTTTCAGCTTGGATCAGCTTTCCTCAGTGCCGGTTTCACGGTGAGTTGTTTTTCACCTGGGGTCCGTTTAGATACTGCTGTCGCCACTCCCATTCATAGTGATGGCTCGGCCCCACTTCCATCTTAAGGGTTTACTGTCCCATTTTTGCGACTCCATTGGGTGCAATACTTCAGCCCGCTGCAGTGCGGTATGCCACATCCGACTCGAAGGCCAATTAAGTAATTGGCTTATTCAAACACTCAGTGGTGTCCCAACGAAGCTGTTGGCAGACGAGCAGCAAACTCGTCACGGCAGCCGGTTCCAGTGATGAAATTACACGGTGAGCCTACTTGAGATATCCTCCGCAGCCAATACTGCCTCATCCCTCCCCTATGTCAGAAAAGTAATCACACTGTGATATTGACTGCCGGGGGGCTCCGCGTTGTATTTACATACTCCAGCAGATTTGCTGTCGGACCGCGGTGCACCAGATCGGGAAGGCGTGCCGGTAAACGGTGACAGCGTTACCGTTAAAACATCAAGTCCAATACCCCCTCATACTCAGAAAGGGTCAGACACAGCAAGGTAATCTCAAGTGGTTTATTCACTGCCAGAATAGGAGCGCAAAGTCAGTAAAAAGTGAAACGTCTAAGCAGATGCGTTTCAGCTTGGATCAGCTTTCCTCAGTGCCGGTTTCACGGTGAGTTGTTTTTCACCTGGGGTCTATTTAGATACTGCTGTCACCACTCCCATTCATAGTGATGACTCGGCCCCACTTCCATCTTAAGGGTGTACTGTCCCATTTTTGCGACTCCATTGGGTGCAATACTTCAGCCCGCTGCAGTGCTGTATGCCACATCCGACTTGAAGGCCAATTAAGTAATTGGCTTATTCAAACACTCAGTGGTCTCCCAACAAAGCTGTTGGCAGACGGGCAGCAAACTCGTCACGGCAGCCGGTTCCAGTGATGAAATTACACGGTGAGCCTACTTGAGATATCCTCCGCAGCCAATACTGCCTCATCACTCCCCTAGTCAGAAAAGTAATCACACTGTGATATTGACTGCCGGGGGGCTCCGCGTTGTATTTACATGCTCCACCAGATTTGCTGTCGGACGCGGTGCACCAGATCGGGAAGGCGTGCCGGTAAACGGTGACAGCGTTACCGTTAAAACATCAAGTCCAATACCCCTCATACTCAGAAAGGGTCCGACACAGCAAGGTAATCTCAAGTGGTTTATTCACTGCCAGAATAGGAGCGCACAGTCAGTAAAAAGTGAAACGTCTAGGCAGACGCGTTTCAGCTTGGATCAGCTTTCCTCAGTGCCGGTTTCACGGTGAGTTGTTTTTCACCTGGGGTCCATTTAGATACTGCTGTCGCCACTCCCATTCATAGTGATGACTCGGCCCCACTTCCATCTTAAGGGTTTACTGTCCCATTTTTGCGACTCCATTGGGTGCAATACTTCAGCCCGCTGCAGTGCGGTATGCCACATCCGACTCGAAGGCCAATTAAGTAATTGGCTTATTCAAACACTCAGTGGTATCCCAACGAAGCTGTTGGCAGACGAGCAGCAAACTCGTCACGGCAGCCGGTTCCAGTGATGAAATTACACGGTGAGCCTACTTGAGATATCCTCCGCAGCCAATACTGCCTCATCCCTCCCCTATTCAGAAAAGTAATCACACTGTGATATTGACTGCCGGGGGGGAGCCGCGTTGTATTTACATACTCCAGCAGATTTGCTGTCGGACGCGGTGCACCAGATCGGGAAGGCGTGCCGGTAAACGGTGACAGCGTTACCGTTAAAGCATCAAGTCCAATACCCCCTCATACTCAGAAAGGGTCCGACACAGCAAGGTAATCTCAAGTGGTTTATTCACTGCCAGAATAGGAGCGCAAAGTCAGTAAAAAGTGAAACGTCTAGGCAGACGCGTTTCAGCTTGGATCAGCTTTCCTCAGTGCCGGTTTCACGGTGAGTTGTTTTTCACCTGGGGTCCATTTAGATACTGCTGTCACCACTCCCATTCATAGTGATGGCTCGACCCCACTTTCATCTTAAGGGTGTACTGTCCCATTTTTGCGACTCCATTGGGTGCAATACTTCAGCCCGCTGCAGTGCGGTATGCCACATCCGACTCGAAGGCCAATTAAGTAATTGGCTTATTCAAACACTCAGTGGTGTCCCAACGAAGCTGTTGGCAGACGAGCAGCAAACTCGTCACGGCAGCCGGTTCCACTGATGAAATTACACGGTGAGCCTACTTGAGATATCCCCCGCAGCCAATACTGCCGCATCCCTCCCCTATTCAGAAAAGTAATCACACTGTGATATTGACTGCCGGGGGGGGAGCTGCGTTGTATTTACATACTCCAGCAGATTTGCTGTTGGACGCGGTGCACCAGATCGGGAAGGCGTGCCGGTAAACGGTGACAGCGTTACCGTTAAAGCATCAAGTCCAATACCCCCTCATACTCAGAAAGGGTCCGACACAGCAAGGTAATCTCAAGTGGTTTATTCACTGCCAGAATAGGAGCGCAAAGTCAGTAAAAAGTGAAACGTCTAGGCAGACGCGTTTCAGCTTGGATCAGCTTTCCTCAGTGCCGGTTTCACGGTGAGTTGTTTTTCACCTGGGGTCCGTTTAGATACTGCTGTCACCACTCCCATTCATAGTGATGGCTCGACCCCACTTTCATCTTAAGGGTGTACTGTCCCATTTTTGCGACTCCATTGGGTGCAATACTTCAGCCCGTTGCAGTGCGGTATGCCACATCCGACTCGAAGGCCAATTAAGTAATTGGCTTATTCAAACACTCAGTGGAGTCCCAACGAAGCTGTTGGCAGACAAGCAGCAAACTCGTCACGGCAGCCGGTTCCAGTGATGAAATTACACGGTGAGCCTACTTGAGATATCCTCCGCAGCCAATACTGCCTCATTCCTCCCCTATGCAGAATAGTAATCACACTGTGATATTGACAGCCGGGGGGGCTCCGCGTTGTATTTACATACTCCACCAGATTTGCTCTCGACCGCGTTGCACCAGATCGGGAAGGCGTGCCGGTAAACGGTGACAGCGTTACCGTTAAAACATCAAGTCCAATACCCCCTCATACTCAGAAAGGGTCAGACACAGCAAGGTAATTTCAAGTGGTTTATTCACTGCAAGAATAGGAGCGCAAAGTCAGTAAAAAGTGAAACGTCTAAGCAGATGCGTTTCAGCTTGGATCAGCTTTCCTCAGTTCCGGTTTCACGGTGAGTTGTTTTTCACCTGGGGTCTATTTAGATACTGCTGTCGCCACTCCCATTCATAGTGATGACTCGGCCCCACTTCCATCTTAAGGGTGTACTGTCCCATTTTTGCAACTCCATTGGGTGCAATACTTCAGCCCGCTGCAGTGCTGTATGCCACATCCGACTTGAAGGCCAATTAAGTAATTGGCTTATTCAAACACTCAGTGGTCTCCCAACAAAGCTGTTGGCAGACGGGCAGCAAACTCGTCACGGCAGCCGGTTCCAGTGATGAAATTACACGGTGAGCCTACTTGAGATATCCTCCGCAGCCAATACTGCCTCATCACTCCCCTAGTCAGAAAAGTAATCACACTGTGATATTGACTGCCGGGGGGCTCCGCGCTGTATTTACATGCTCCACCAGATTTGCTGTCGGACGCGGTGCACCAGATCGGGAAGGCGTGCCAGTAAACGGTGACAGCGTTACCGTTAAAACATCAAGTCCAATACCCCTCATACTCAGAAAGGGTCCGACACAGCAAGGTAATCTCAAGTGGTTTATTCACTGCCAGAATAGGAGTGCAAAGTCAGTAAAAAGTGAAACGTCTAGGCAGACGCGTTTCAGCTTGGATCAGCTTTCCTCAGTGCCGGTTTCACGGTGAGTTGTTTTTCACCTGGGGTCCATTTAGATAATGCTGTCGCCACTCCCATTCATAGTGATGACTCGGCCCCACTTCCATCTTAAGGGTGTACTGTCCCATTTTTGCGACTCCATTGGGTGCAATACTTCAGCCCGTTGCAGTGCGGTATGCCACATCCGACTCGAAGGCCAATTAAGTAATTGGCTTATTCAAACACTCAGTGGAGTCCCAACGAAGCTGTTGGCAGACAAGCAGCAAACTCGTCACGTCAGCCGGTTCCAGTGATGAAATTACACGGTGAGCCTACTTGAGATATCCTACGCAGCCAATACTGCCTCATTCCTCCCCTATGCAGAAAAGTAATCACACTGTGATATTGACTGCCGGGGGGCTCCGCGTCGTATTTACATACTCCACCAGATTTGCTGTCGACCGCTGCGCTCCAGATCGGGAAGGCGTGCCGGTAAACGGTGACAGCGTTACCGTTAAAACATCAAGTCCAATACCCCCTCATACTCAGAAAGGGTCAGACACTGCAAGGTAATCTCAAGTGGTTTATTCACTGCCAGAATAGGAGCGCAAAGTCAGTAAAAAGTGAAACGTCTAAGCAGATGCGTTTCAGCTTGGATCAGCTTTCCTCAGTGCCGGTTTCACGGTGAGTTGTTTTTCACCTGGGGTCTATTTAGATTTTAGATACTGCTGTCGCCACTCCCATTCATAGTGATGACTCGGCCCCACTTCCATCTTAAGGGTGTACTGTCCCATTTTTGCGACTCCATTGGGTGCAATACTTCAGCCCGCTGCAGTGCTGTATGCCACATCCGACTTGAAGGCCAATTAAGTAATTGGCTTATTCAAACACTCAGTGGTCTCCCAACAAAGCTGTTGGCAGACAGGCAGCAAACTCGTCACGGCAGCCGGTTCCAGTGATGAAATTACACGGTGAGCCTACTTGAGATATCCTCCGCAGCCAATACTGCCTCATCACTCCCCTAGTCAGAAAAGTAATCACACTGTGATATTGACTGCCGGGGGGCTCCGCGTTGTATTTACATGCTCCACCAGATTTGCTGTCGGACGCGGTGCACCAGATCGGGAAGGCGTGCCGGTAAACGGTGACAGCGTTACCGTTAAAACATCAAGTCCAATACCCCCTCATACTCAGAAAGGGTCCGACACAGCAAGGTAATCTCAAGTGGTTTATTCACTGCCAGAATAGGAGCGCACAGTCAGTAAAAAGTGAAACGTCTAGGCAGACGCGTTTCAGCTTGGATCAGCTTTCCTCAGTGCCGGTTTCACGGTGAGTTGTTTTTCACCTGGGGTCCATTTAGATACTGCTGTCGCCACTCCCATTCATAGTGATGACTCGGCCCCACTTCCATCTTAAGGGTTTACTGTCCCATTTTTGCGACTCCATTGGGTGCAATACTTCAGCCCGCTGCAGTGCGGTATGCCACATCCGACTCGAAGGCCAATTAAGTAATTGGCTTATTCAAACACTCAGTGGTGTCCCAACGAAGCTGTTGGCAGACGAGCAGCAAACTCGTCACGGCAGCCGGTTCCAGTGATGAAATTACACGGTGAGCCTACTTGAGATATCCTCCGCAGCCAATACTGCCGCATCCCTCCCCTATTCAGAAAAGTAATCACACTGTGATATTGACTGCCGGGGGGAGCCGCGTTGTATTTACATACTCCAGCAGATTTGCTGTCGGACGCGGTGCACCAGATCGGGAAGGCGTGCCGGTAAACGGTGACAGCGTTACCGTTAAAGCATCAAGTCCAATACCCCCTCATACTCAGAAAGGGTCCGACACAGCAAGGTAATCTCAAGTGGTTTATTCACTGCCAGAATAGGAGCGCAAAGTCAGTAAAAAGTGAAACGTCTAGGCAGACGCGTTTCAGCTTGGATCAGCTTTCCTCAGTGCCGGTTTCACGGTGAGTTGTTTTTCACCTGGGGTCCGTTTAGATACTGCTGTCACCACTCCCATTCATAGTGATGGCTCGACCCCACTTTCATCTTAAGGGTGTACTGTCCCATTTTTGCGACTCCATTGGGTGCAATACTTCAGCCCGTTGCAGTGCGGTATGCCACATCCGACTCGAAGGCCAATTAAGTAATTGGCTTATTCAAACACTCAGTGGAGTCCCAACGAAGCTGTTGGCAGACAAGCAGCAAACTCGTCACGGCAGCCGGTTCCAGTGATGAAATTACACGGTGAGCCTACTTGAGATATCCTCCGCAGCCAATACTGCCTCATTCCTCCCCTATGCAGAAAAGTAATCACACTGTGATATTGACTGCCGGGGGGCTCCGCGTTGTATTTACATACTCCACCAGATTTGCTGTCGACCGCGGTGCACCAGATCGGGAAGGCGTGCCGGTAAACGGTGACAGCGTTACCGTTAAAACATCAAGTCCAATACCCCCTCATACTCAGAAAGGGTCAGACACAGCAAGGTAATCTCAAGTGGTTTATTCACTGCCAGAATAGGAGCGCAAAGTCAGTAAAAAGTGAAACGTCTAAGCAGATGCGTTTCAGCTTGGATCAGCTTTCCTCAGTGCCGGTTTCACGGTGAGTTGTTTTTCACCTGGGGTCTATTTAGATTTTAGATACTGCTGTCGCCACTCCCATTCATAGTGATGACTCGGCCCCACTTCCATCTTAAGGGTGTACTGTCCCATTTTTGCGACTCCATTGGGTGCAATACTTCAGCCCGCTGCAGTGCTGTATGCCACATCCGACTTGAAGGCCAATTAAGTAATTGGCTTATTCAAACACTCAGTGGTCTCCCAACAAAGCTGTTGGCAGACGGGCAGCAAACTCGTCACGGCAGCCGGTTCCAGTGATGAAATTACACGGTGAGCCTACTTGAGATATCCTCCGCAGCCAATACTGCCTCATCACTCCCCTAGTCAGAAAAGTAATCACACTGTGATATTGACTGCCGGGGGGCTCCGCGTTGTATTTACATGCTCCACCAGATTTGCTGTCGGACGCGGTGCACCAGATCGGGAAGGCGTGCCGGTAAACGGTGACAGCGTTACCGTTAAAACATCAAGTCCAATACCCCCTCATACTCAGAAAGGGTCCGACACAGCAAGGTAATCTCAAGTGGTTTATTCACTGCCAGAATAGGAGCGCACAGTCAGTAAAAAGTGAAACGTCTAGGCAGACGCGTTTCAGCTTGGATCAGCTTTCCTCAGTGCCGGTTTCACGGTGAGTTGTTTTTCACCTGGGGTCCGTTTAGATACTGCTGTCGCCACTCCCATTCATAGTGATGGCTCGACCCCACTTTCATCTTAAGGGTTTACTGTCCCATTTTTGCGACTCCATTGGGTGCAATACTTCAGCCCGCTGCAGTGCGGTATGCCACATCCGACTCGAAGGCCAATTAAGTAATTGGCTTATTCAAACACTCAGTGGTATCCCAACGAAGCTGTTGGCAGACGAGCAGCAAACTCGTCACGGCAGCCGGTTCCAGTGATGAAATTACACGGTGAGCCTACTTGAGATATCCTCCGCAGCCAATACTGCCTCATCCCTCCCCTATTCATAAAAGTAATCACACTGTGATATTGACTGCCGGGGGGAGCCGCGTTGTATTTACATACTCCAGCAGATTTGCTGTCGGACGCGGTGCACCAGATCGGGAAGGCGTGCCGGTAAACGGTGACAGCGTTACCGTTAAAGCATCAAGTCCAATACCCCCTCATACTCAGAAAGGGTCCGACACAGCAAGGTAATCTCAAGTGGTTTATTCACTGCCAGAATAGGAGCGCAAAGTCAGTAAAAAGTGAAACATCTAGGCAGACGCGTTTCAGCTTGGATCAGCTTTCCTCAGTGCCGGTTTCACGGTGAGTTGTTTTTCACCTGGGGTCCGTTTAGATACTGCTGTCACAACTCCCATTCATAGTGATGGCTCGACCCCACTTTCATCTTAAGGGTGTACTGTCCCATTTTTGCGACTCCATTGGGTGCAATACTTCAGCCCGCTGCAGTGCGGTATGCCACATCCGACTCGAAGGCCAATTAAGTAATTGGCTTATTCAAACACTCAGTGGTGTCCCAACGAAGCTGTTGGCAGACAAGCAGCAAACTCGTCACGGCAGCCGGTTCCAGTGATGAAATTACACGGTGAGCCTACTTGAGATATCCTCCGCAGCCAATACTGCCGCATCCCTCCCCTATTCAGAAAAGTAATCACACTGTGATATTGACTGCCGGGGGGGAGCTGCGTTGTATTTACATACTCCAGCAGATTTGCTGTTGGACGCGGTGCACCAGATCGGGAAGGCGTGCCGGTAAACGGTGACAGCGTTACCGTTAAAGCATCAAGTCCAATACCCCTCATACTCAGAAAGGGTCCGACACAGCAAGGTAATCTCAAGTGGTTTATTCACTGCCAGAATAGGAGCGCAAAGTCAGTAAAAAGTGAAACGTCTAGGCAGACGCGTTTCAGCTTGGATCAGCTTTCCTCAGTGCCGGTTTCACGGTGAGTTGTTTTTCACCTGGGGTCCGTTTAGATACTGCTGTCACCACTCCCATTCATAGTGATGGCTCGACCCCACTTTCATCTTAAGGGTGTACTGTCCCATTTTTGCGACTCCATTGGGTGCAATACTTCAGCCCGTTGCAGTGCGGTATGCCACATCCGACTCGAAGGCCAATTAAGTAATTGGCTTATTCAAACACTCAGTGGAGTCCCAACGAAGCTGTTGGCAGACAAGCAGCAAACTCGTCACGGCAGCCGGTTCCAGTGATGAAATTACACGGTGAGCCTACTTGAGATATCCTCCGCAGCCAATACTGCCTCATTCCTCCCCTATGCAGAATAGTAATCACACTGTGATATTGACAGCCGGGGGGCTCCGCGTTGTATTTACATACTCCACCAGATTTGCTGTCGGACCGCGTTGCACCAGATCGGGAAGGCGTGCCGGTAAACGGTGACAGCGTTACCGTTAAAACATCAAGTCCAATACCCCCTCATACTCAGAAAGGGTCCGACACAGCAAGGTAATCTCAAGTGGTTTATTCACTGCCAGAATAGGAGCGCACAGTCAGTAAAAAGTGAAACGTCTAGGCAGACGCGTTTCAGCTTGGATCAGCTTTCCTCAGTGCCGGTTTCACGGTGAGTTGTTTTTCACCTGGGGTCCATTTAGATACTGCTGTCGCCACTCCCATTCATAGTGATGACTCGGCCCCACTTCCATCTTAAGGGTGTACTGTCCTATTTTTGCGACTCCATTGGGTGCAATACTTCAGCCCGTTGCAGTGCGGTATGCCACATCCGACTCGAAGGCCAATTAAGTAATTGGCTTATTCAAACACTCAGTGGAGTCCCAACGAAGCTGTTGGCAGACAAGCAGCAAACTCGTCACGTCAGCCGGTTCCAGTGATGAAATTACACGGTGAGCCTACTTGAGATATCCTCCGCAGCCAATACTGCCTCATTCCTCCCCTATGCAGAAAAGTAATCACACTGTGATATTGACTGCCGGGTGGGCTCCGCGTCGTATTTACATACTCCACCAGATTTGCTGTCGGACCGCGGTGCACCAGATCGGGAAGGCGTGCCGGTAAACGGTGACAGCGTTACCGTTAAAACATCAAGTCCAATACCCCCTCATACTCAGAAAGGGTCAGACACAGCAAGGTAATCTCAAGTTGTTTATTCACTGCCAGAATAGGAGCGCAAAGTCAGTAAAAAGTGAAACGTCTAAGCAGACGCGTTTCAGCTTGGATAAGCTTTCCTCAGTGCCGGTTTCACGGTGAGTCGTTTTTCACCTGGGGTCTATTTAGATTTAGATACTGCTGTCGCCACTCCCATTCATAGTGATGACTCGGCCCCACTTCCATCTTAAGGGTGTACTGTCCCATTTTTGCGACTCCATTGGGTGCAATACTTCAGCCCGCTGCAGTGCTGTATGCCACATCCGACTCGAAGGCCAATTAAGTAATTGGCTTATTCAAACACTCAGTGGTCTCCCAACAAAGCTGTTGGCAGACGGGCAGCAAACTCGTCACGGCAGCCGGTTCCAGTGATGAAATTACACGGTGAGCCTACTTGAGATATCCTCCGCAGCCAATACTGCCTCATCACTCCCCTAGTCAGAAAAGTAATCACACTGTGATATTGACTGCCGGGGGGCTCCGCGTTGTATTTACATGCTCCACCAGATTTGCTGTCGGACGCGGTGCACCAGATCGGGAAGGCGTGCCGGTAAACGGTGACAGCGTTACCGTTAAAACATCAAGTCCAATACCCCCTCATACTCAGAAAGGGTCCGACACAGCAAGGTAATCTCAAGTGGTTTATTCACTGCCAGAATAGGAGCGCACAGTCAGTAAAAAGTGAAACGTCTAGGCAGACGCGTTTCAGCTTGGATCAGCTTTCCTCAGTGCCGGTTTCACGGTGAGTTGTTTTTCACCTGGGGTCCATTTAGATACTGCTGTCGCCACTCCCATTCATAGTGATGACTCGGCCCCACTTCCATCTTAAGGGTTTACTGTCCCATTTTTGCGACTCCATTGGGTGCAATACTTCAGCCCGCTGCAGTGCTGTATGCCACATCCGACTTGAAGGCCAATTAAGTAATTGGCTTATTCAAACACTCAGTGGTCTCCCAACAAAGCTGTTGGCAGACGGGCAGCAAACTCGTCACGGCAGCCGGTTCCAGTGATGAAATTACACGGTGAGCCTACTTGAGATATCCTCCGCAGCCAATACTGCCTCATCACTCCCCTAGTCAGAAAAGTAATCACACTGTGATATTGACTGCCGGGGGGCTCCGCGCTGTATTTACATGCTCCACCAGATTTGCTGTCGGACGCGGTGCACCAGATCGGGAAGGCGTGCCAGTAAACAGTGACAGCGTTACCGTTAAAACATCAAGTCCAATACCCCCTCATACTCAGAAAGGGTCCGACACAGCAAGGTAATCTCAAGTGGTTTATTCACTGCCAGAATAGGAGTGCAAAGTCAGTAAAAAGTGAAACGTCTAGGCAGACGCGTTTCAGCTTGGATCAGCTTTCCTCAGTGCCGGTTTCACGGTGAGTTGTTTTTCACCTGGGGTCCATTTAGATAATGCTGTCGCCACTCCCATTCATAGTGATGACTCGGCCCCACTTCCATCTTAAGGGTGTACTGTCCCATTTTTGCGACTCCATTGGGTGCAATACTTCAGCCCGTTGCAGTGCGGTATGCCACATCCGACTCGAAGGCCAATTAAGTAATTGGCTTATTCAAACACTCAGTGGAGTCCCAACGAAGCTGTTGGCAGACAAGCAGCAAACTCGTCACGTCAGCCGGTTCCAGTGATGAAATTACACGGTGAGCCTACTTGAGATATCCTACGCAGCCAATACTGCCTCATTCCTCCCCTATGCAGAAAAGTAATCACACTGTGATATTGACTGCCGGGGGGCTCCGCGTCGTATTTACATACTCCACCAGATTTGCTGTCGACCGCTGCGCTCCAGATCGGGAAGGCGTGCCGGTAAACGGTGACAGCGTTACCGTTAAAACATCAAGTCCAATACCCCCTCATACTCAGAAAGGGTCAGACACTGCAAGGTAATCTCAAGTGGTTTATTCACTGCCAGAATAGGAGCGCAAAGTCAGTAAAAAGTGAAACGTCTAAGCAGATGCGTTTCAGCTTGGATCAGCTTTCCTCAGTGCCGGTTTCACGGTGAGTTGTTTTTCACCTGGGGTCTATTTAGATTTTAGATACTGCTGTCGCCACTCCCATTCATAGTGATGACTCGGCCCCACTTCCATCTTAAGGGTGTACTGTCCCATTTTTGCGACTCCATTGGGTGCAATACTTCAGCCCGCTGCAGTGCTGTATGCCACATCCGACTTGAAGGCCAATTAAGTAATTGGCTTATTCAAACACTCAGTGGTCTCCCAACAAAGCTGTTGGCAGACAGGCAGCAAACTCGTCACGGCAGCCGGTTCCAGTGATGAAATTACACGGTGAGCCTACTTGAGATATCCTCCGCAGCCAATACTGCCTCATCACTCCCCTAGTCAGAAAAGTAATCACACTGTGATATTGACTGCCGGGGGGCTCCGCGTTGTATTTACATGCTCCACCAGATTTGCTGTCGGACGCGGTGCACCAGATCGGGAAGGCGTGCCGGTAAACGGTGACAGCGTTACCGTTAAAACATCAAGTCCAATACCCCCTCATACTCAGAAAGGGTCCGACACAGCAAGGTAATCTCAAGTGGTTTATTCACTGCCAGAATAGGAGCGCACAGTCAGTAAAAAGTGAAACGTCTAGGCAGACGCGTTTCAGCTTGGATCAGCTTTCCTCAGTGCCGGTTTCACGGTGAGTTGTTTTTCACCTGGGGTCCATTTAGATACTGCTGTCGCCACTCCCATTCATAGTGATGACTCGGCCCCTCTTCCATCTTAAGGGTTTACTGTCCCATTTTTGCGACTCCATTGGGTGCAATACTTCAGCCCACTGCAGTGCGGTATGCCACATCCGACTCGAAGGCCAATTAAGTAATTGGCTTATTCAAACACTCAGTGGTGTCCCAACGAAGCTGTTGGCAGACGAGCAGCAAACTCGTCACGGCAGCCGGTTCCAGTGATGAAATTACACGGTGAGCCTACTTGAGATATCCTCCGCAGCCAATACTGCCGCATCCCTCCCCTATTCAGAAAAGTAATCACACTGTGATATTGACTGCCGGGGGGGGAGCTGCGTTGTATTTACATACTCCAGCAGATTTGCTGTTGGACGCGGTGCACCAGATCGGGAAGGCGTGCCGGTAAACGGTGACAGCGTTACCGTTAAAGCATCAAGTCCAATACCCCCTCATACTCAGAAAGGGTCCGACACAGCAAGGTAATCTCAAGTGGTTTATTCACTGCCAGAATAGGAGCGCAAAGTCAGTAAAAAGTGAAACGTCTAGGCAGACGCGTTTCAGCTTGGATCAGCTTTCCTCAGTGCCGGTTTCACGGTGAGTTGTTTTTCACCTGGGGTCCGTTTAGATACTGCTGTCACCACGCCCATTCATAGTGATGGCTCGACCCCACTTTCATCTTAAGGGTGTACTGTCCCATTTTTGCGACTCCATTGGGTGCAATACTTCAGCCCGTTGCAGTGCGGTATGCCACATCCGACTCGAAGGCCAATTAAGTAATTGGCTTATTCAAACACTCAGTGGAGTCCCAACGAAGCTGTTGGCAGACAAGCAGCAAACTCGTCACGGCAGCCGGTTCCAGTGATGAAATTACACGGTGAGCCTACTTGAGATATCCTCCGCAGCCAATACTGCCTCATTCCTCCCCTATGCAGAAAAGTAATCACACTGTGATATTGAGTGCCGGGGGGGCTCCGCGTCGTCTTTACCTACTCCACCAGATTTGCTGTCGACCGCGGTGCACCAGATCGGGAAGGCGTGCCGGTAAACGGTGACAGCGTTACCGTTAAAACATCAAGTCCAATACCCCCTCATACTCAGAAAGGGTCAGACACTGCAAGGTAATCTCAAGTGGTTTATTCACTGCCAGAATAGGAGCGCAAAGTCAGTAAAAAGTGAAACGTCTAAGCAGATGCGTTTCAGCTTGGATCAGCTTTCCTCAGTGCCGGTTTCACGGTGAGTTGTTTTTCACCTGGGGTCTATTTAGATTTTAGATACTGCTGTCGCCACTCCCATTCATAGTGATGACTCGGCCCCACTTCCATCTTAAGGGTGTACTGTCCCATTTTTGCGACTCCATTGGGTGCAATACTTCAGCCCGCTGCAGTGCTGTATGCCACATCCGACTTGAAGGCCAATTAAGTAATTGGCTTATTCAAACACTCAGTGGTCTCCCAACAAAGCTGTTGGCAGACGGGCAGCAAACTCGTCACGGCAGCCGGTTCCAGTGATGAAATTACACGGTGAGCCTACTTGAGATATCCTCCGCAGCCAATACTGCCTCATCACTCCCCTAGTCAGAAAAGTAATCACACTGTGATATTGACTGCCGGGGGGCTCCGCGTTGTATTTACATGCTCCACCAGATTTGCTGTCGGACGCGGTGCACCAGATCGGGAAGGCGTGCCGGTAAACGGTGACAGCGTTACCGTTAAAACATCAAGTCCAATACCCCCTCATACTCAGAAAGGGTCCGACACAGCAAGGTAATCTCAAGTGGTTTATTCACTGCCAGAATAGGAGCGCACAGTCAGTAAAAAGTGAAACGTCTAGGCAGACGCGTTTCAGCTTGGATCAGCTTTCCTCAGTGCCGGTTTCACGGTGAGTTGTTTTTCACCTGGGGTCCGTTTAGATACTGCTGTCGCCACTCCCATTCATAGTGATGGCTCGACCCCACTTTCATCTTAAGCGTTTACTGTCCCATTTTTGCGACTCCATTGGGTGCAATACTTCAGCCCGCTGCAGTGCGGTATGCCACATCCGACTCGAAGGCCAATTAAGTAATTGGCTTATTCAAACACTCAGTGGTATCCCAACGAAGCTGTTGGCAGACGAGCAGCAAACTCGTCACGGCAGCCGGTTCCAGTGATGAAATTACACGGTGAGCCTACTTGAGATATCCTCCGCAGCCAATACTGCCTCATCCCTCCCCTATTCATAAAAGTAATCACACTGTGATATTGACTGCCGGGGGGAGCCGCGTTGTATTTACATACTCCAGCAGATTTGCTGTCGGACGCGGTGCACCAGATCGGGAAGGCGTGCCGGTAAACGGTGACAGCGTTACCGTTAAAGCATCAAGTCCAATACCCCCTCATACTCAGAAAGGGTCCGACACAGCAAGGTAATCTCAAGTGGTTTATTCACTGCCAGAATAGGAGCGCAAAGTCAGTAAAAAGTGAAACATCTAGGCAGACGCGTTTCAGCTTGGATCAGCTTTCCTCAGTGCCGGTTTCACGGTGAGTTGTTTTTCACCTGGGGTCCGTTTAGATACTGCTGTCACAACTCCCATTCATAGTGATGGCTCGACCCCACTTTCATCTTAAGGGTGTACTGTCCCATTTTTGCGACTCCATTGGGTGCAATACTTCAGCCCGTTGCAGTGCGGTATGCCACATCCGACTCGAAGGCCAATTAAGTAATTGGCTTATTCAAACACTCAGTGGTGTCCCAACGAAGCTGTTGGCAGACAAGCAGCAAACTCGTCACGTCAGCCGGTTCCAGTGATGAAATTACACGGTGAGCCTACTTGAGATATCCTCCGCAGCCAATACTGCCGCATCCCTCCCCTATTCAGAAAAGTAATCACACTGTGATATTGACTGCCGGGGGGGGGAGCTGCGTTGTATTTACATACTCCAGCAGCTTTGCTGTTGGACGCGGTGCACCAGATCGGGAAGGCGTGCCGGTAAACGGTGACAGCGTTACCGTTAAAGCATCAAGTTCAATACCCCTCATACTCAGAAAGGGTCCGACACAGCAAGGTAATCTCAAGTGGTTTATTCACTGCCAGAATAGGAGCGCAAAGTCAGTAAAAAGTGAAACGTCTAGGCAGACGCGTTTCAGCTTGGATCAGCTTTCCTCAGTGCCGGTTTCACGGTGAGTTGTTTTTCACCTGGGGTCCGTTTAGATACTGCTGTCACCACTCCCATTCATAGTGATGGCTCGACCCCACTTTCATCTTAAGGGTGTACTGTCCCATTTTTGCGACTCCATTGGGTGCAATACTTCAGCCCGTTGCAGTGCGGTATGCCACATCCGACTCGAAGGCCAATTAAGTAATTGGCTTATTCAAACACTCAGTGGAGTCCCAACGAAGCTGTTGGCAGACAAGCAGCAAACTCGTCACGGCAGCCGGTTCCAGTGATGAAAGTACACGGTGAGCCTACTTGAGATATCCTCCGCAGCCAATACTGCCTCATTCCTCCCCTATGCAGAATAGTAATCACACTGTGATATTGACAGCCGGGGGGGCTCCGCGTTGTATTTACATACTCCACCAGATTTGCTGTCGACCGCGTTGCACCAGATCGGGAAGGCGTGCCGGTAAACGGTGACAGCGTTACCGTTAAAACATCAAGTCCAATACCCCCTCATACTCAGAAAGGGTCCGACACAGCAAGGTAATCTCAAGTGGTTTATTCACTGCCAGAATAGGAGCGCACAGTCAGTAAAAAGTGAAACGTCTAGGCAGACGCGTTTCAGCTTGGATCAGCTTTCCTCAGTGCCGGTTTCACGGTGAGTTGTTTTTCACCTGGGGTCCATTTAGATACTGCTGTCGCCACTCCCATTCATAGTGATGACTCGGCCCCACTTCCATCTTAAGGGTGTACTGTCCTATTTTTGCGACTCCATTGGGTGCAATACTTCAGCCCGTTGCAGTGCGGTATGCCACATCCGACTCGAAGGCCAATTAAGTAATTGGCTTATTCAAACACTCAGTGGAGTCCCAACGAAGCTGTTGGCAGACAAGCAGCAAACTCGTCACGTCAGCCGGTTCCAGTGATGAAATTACACGGTGAGCCTACTTGAGATATCCTCCGCAGCCAATACTGCCTCATTCCTCCCCTATGCAGAAAAGTAATCACACTGTGATATTGACTGCCGGGGGGGCTCCGCGTCGTATTTACATACTCCACCAGATTTGCTGTCGACCGCGGTGCACCAGATCGGGAAGGCGTGCCGGTAAACGGTGACAGCGTTACCGTTAAAACATCAAGTCCAATACCCCCTCATACTCAGAAAGGGTCAGACACTGCAAGGTAATCTCAAGTGGTTTATTCACTGCCAGAATAGGAGCGCAAAGTCAGTAAAAAGTGAAACGTCTAAGCAGATGCGTTTCAGCTTGGATCAGCTTTCCTCAGTGCCGGTTTCATAGTGAGTTGTTTTTCACTTGGGGTCTATTTAGATTTTAGATACTGCTGTCGCCACTCCCACTCATAGTGATGACTCGGCCACACTTCCATCTTAAGGGTGTACTGTCCCATTTTTGCGACTCCATTGGGGGCAATACTTCAGCCCGCTGCAGTGCTGTATGCCACATCCGACTTGAAGGCCAATTAAGTAATTGGCTTATTCAAACACTCAGTGGTCTCCCAACAAAGCTGTTGGCAGACGGGCAGCAAACTCGTCACGGCAGCCGGTTCCAGTGATGAAATTACACGGTGAGCCTACTTGAGATATCCTCAGCAGCCAATACTGCCTCATCACTCCCCTAGTCAGAAAAGTAATCACACTGTGATATTGACTGCCGGGGGGCTCCGCGTTGTATTTACATGCTCCACCAGATTTGCTGTCGGACGCGGTGCACCAGATCGGGAAGGCGTGCCGGTAAACGGTGACAGCGTTACCGTTAAAACATCAAGTCCAATACCCCCTCATACTCAGAAAGGGTCCGACACAGCAAGGTAATCTCAAGTGGTTTATTCACTGCCAGAATAGGAGCGCACAGTCAGTAAAAAGTGAAACGTCTAGGCAGACGCGTTTCAGCTTGGATCAGCTTTCCTCAGTGCCGGTTTCACGGTGAGTTGTTTTTCACCTGGGGTCCATTTAGATACTGCTGTCGCCACTCCCATTCATAGTGATGACTCGGCCCCACTTCCATCTTAAGGGTTTACTGTCCCATTTTTGCGACTCCATTGGGTGCAATACTTCAGCCCGCTGCAGTGCTGTATGCCACATCCGACTTGAAGGCCAATTAAGTAATTGGCTTATTCAAACACTCAGTGGTCTCCCAACAAAGCTGTTGGCAGACGGGCAGCAAACTCGTCACGGCAGCCGGTTCCAGTGATGAAATTACACGGTGAGCCTACTTGAGATATCCTCCGCAGCCAATACTGCCTCATCACTCCCCTAGTCAGAAAAGTAATCACACTGTGATATTGACTGCCGGGGGGCTCCGCGCTGTATTTACATGCTCCACCAGATTTGCTGTCGGACGCGGTGCACCAGATCGGGAAGGCGTGCCAGTAAACAGTGACAGCGTTACCGTTAAAACATCAAGTCCAATACCCCCTCATACTCAGAAAGGGTCCGACACAGCAAGGTAATCTCAAGTGGTTTATTCACTGCCAGAATAGGAGTGCAAAGTCAGTAAAAAGTGAAACGTCTAGGCAGACGCGTTTCAGCTTGGATCAGCTTTCCTCAGTGCCGGTTTCACGGTGAGTTGTTTTTCACCTGGGGTCCATTTAGATAATGCTGTCGCCACTCCCATTCATAGTGATGACTCGGCCCCACTTCCATCTTAAGGGTGTACTGTCCCATTTTTGCGACTCCATTGGGTGCAATACTTCAGCCCGTTGCAGTGCGGTATGCCACATCCGACTCGAAGGCCAATTAAGTAATTGGCTTATTCAAACACTCAGTGGAGTCCCAACGAAGCTGTTGGCAGACAAGCAGCAAACTCGTCACGTCAGCCGGTTCCAGTGATGAAATTACACGGTGAGCCTACTTGAGATATCCTACGCAGCCAATACTGCCTCATTCCTCCCCTATGCAGAAAAGTAATCACACTGTGATATTGACTGCCGGGGGGGCTCCGCGTCGTATTTACATACTCCACCAGATTTGCTGTCGACCGCTGCGCTCCAGATCGGGAAGGCGTGCCGGTAAACGGTGACAGCGTTACCGTTAAAACATCAAGTCCAATACCCCCTCATACTCAGAAAGGGTCAGACACTGCAAGGTAATCTCAAGTGGTTTATTCACTGCCAGAATAGGAGCGCAAAGTCAGTAAAAAGTGAAACGTCTAAGCAGATGCGTTTCAGCTTGGATCAGCTTTCCTCAGTGCCGGTTTCACGGTGAGTTGTTTTTCACCTGGGGTCTATTTAGATTTTAGATACTGCTGTCGCCACTCCCATTCATAGTGATGACTCGGCCCCACTTCCATCTTAAGGGTGTACTGTCCCATTTTTGTGACTCCATTGGGTGCAATACTTCAGCCCGCTGCAGTGCTGTATGCCACATCCGACTTGAAGGACAATTAAGTAATTGGCTTATTCAAACACTCAGTGGTCTCCCAACAAAGCTGTTGGCAGACAGGCAGCAAACTCGTCACGGCAGCCGGTTCCAGTGATGAAATTACACGGTGAGCCTACTTGAGATATCCTCCGCAGCCAATACTGCCTCATCACTCCCCTAGTCAGAAAAGTAATCACACTGTGATATTGACTGCCGGGGGGCTCCGCGTTGTATTTACATGCTCCACCAGATTTGCTGTCGGACGCGGTGCACCAGATCGGGAAGGCGTGCCGGTAAACGGTGACAGCGTTACCGTTAAAACATCAAGTCCAATACCCCCTCATACTCAGAAAGGGTCCGACACAGCAAGGTAATCTCAAGTGGTTTATTCACTGCCAGAATAGGAGCGCACAGTCAGTAAAAAGTGAAACGTCTAGGCAGACGCGTTTCAGCTTGGATCAGCTTTCCTCAGTGCCGGTTTCACGGTGAGTTGTTTTTCACCTGGGGTCCATTTAGATACTGCTGTCGCCACTCCCATTCATAGTGATGACTCGGCCCCACTTCCATCTTAAGGGTTTACTGTCCCATTTTTGCGACTCCATTGGGTGCAATACTTCAGCCCGCTGCAGTGCGGTATGCCACATCCGACTCGAAGGCCAATTAAGTAATTGGCTTATTCAAACACTCAGTGGTGTCCCAACGAAGCTGTTGGCAGACGAGCAGCAAACTCGTCACGGCAGCCGGTTCCAGTGATGAAATTACACGGTGAGCCTACTTGAGATATCCTCCGCAGCCAATACTGCCTCATCCCTCCCCTATTCAGAAAAGTAATCACACTGTGATATTGACTGCCGGGGGGGAGCCGCGTTGTATTTACATACTCCAGCAGATTTGCTGTCGGACGCGGTGCACCAGATCGGGAAGGCGTGCCGGTAAACGGTGACAGCGTTACCGTTAAAGCATCAAGTCCAATACCCCCTCATACTCAGAAAGGGTCCGACACAGCAAGGTAATCTCAAGTGGTTTATTCACTGCCAGAATAGGAGCGCAAAGTCAGTAAAAAGTGAAACGTCTAGGCAGACGCGTTTCAGCTTGGATCAGCTTTCCTCAGTGCCGGTTTCACGGTGAGTTGTTTTTCACCTGGGGTCCATTTAGATACTGCTGTCGCCACTCCCATTCATAGTGATGACTCGGCCCCACTTCCATCTTAAGGGTGTACTGTCCCATTTTTGCGACTCCATTGGGTGCAATACTTCAGCCCGTTGCAGTGCGGTATGCCACATCCGACTCGAAGGCCAATTAAGTAATTGGCTTATTCAAACACTCAGTGGAGTCCCAACGAAGCTGTTGGCAGACAAGCAGCAAACTCGTCACGTCAGCCGGTTCCAGTGATGAAATTACACGGTGAGCCTACTTGAGATATCCTCCGCAGCCAATACTGCCTCATTCCTCCCCTATGCAGAAAAGTAATCACACTGTGATATTGAGTGCCGGGGGGGCTCCGCGTCGTCTTTACATACTCCACCAGATTTGCTGTCGACCGCGGTGCACCAGATCGGGAAGGCGTGCCGGTAAACGGTGACAGCGTTACCGTTAAAACATCAAGTCCAATACCCCCTCATACTCAGAAAGGGTCAGACACAGCAAGGTAATCTCAAGTGGTTTATTCACTGCCAGAATAGGAGCGCAAAGTCAGTAAAAAGTGAAACGTCTAAGCAGATGCGTTTCAGCTTGGATCAGCTTTCCTCAGTGCCGGTTTCACGGTGAGTTGTTTTTCACCTGGGGTCTATTTAGATACTGCTGTCGCCACTCCCATTCATAGTGATGACTCGGCCCCACTTCCATCTTAAGGGTGTACTGTCCCATTTTTGCGACTCCATTGGGTGCAATACTTCAGCCCGCTGCAGTGCTGTATGCCACATCCGACTTGAAGGCCAATTAAGTAATTGGCTTATTCAAACACTCAGTGGTCTCCCAACAAAGCTGTTGGCAGACGGGCAGCAAACTCGTCACGGCAGCCGGTTCCAGTGATGAAATTACACGGTGAGCCTACTTGAGATATCCTCCGCAGCCAATACTGCCTCATCCCTCCCCTATTCAGAAAAGTAATCACACTGTGATATTGACTGCCGTGGGGGGAGCCGCGTTGTATTTACATACTCCAGCAGATTTGCTGTTGGACGCGGTGCACCAGATCGGGAAGGCGTGCCGGTAAACGGTGACAGCGTTACCGTTAAAGCATCAAGTCCAATACCCCCTCATACTCAGAAAGGGTCCGACACAGCAAGGTAATCTCAAGTGGTTTATTCACTGCCAGAATAGGAGCGCAAAGTCAGTAAAAAGTGAAACGTCTAGGCAGACGCGTTTCAGCTTGGATCAGCTTTCCTCAGTGCCGGTTTCACGGTGAGTTGTTTTTCACCTGGGGTCCGTTTAGATACTGCTGTCACCACTCCCATTCATAGTGATGGCTCGACCCCACTTTCATCTTAAGGGCGTACTGTCCCATTTTTGCGACTCCATTGGGTGCAATACTTCAGCCCGTTGCAGTGCGGTATGCCACATCCAACTCGAAGGCCAATTAAGTAATTGGCTTATTCAAACACTCAGTGGAGTCCCAACGAAGCTGTTGGAAGACAAGCAGCAAACTCGTCACGTCAGCCGGTTCCAGTGATGAAATTACACGGTGAGCCTACTTGAGATATCCTCCGCAGCCAATACTGCCTCATTCCTCCCCTATGCAGAATAGTAATCACACTGTGATATTGACAGCCGGGGGGCTCCGCGTTGTATTTACATACTCCACCAGATTTGCTGTCGACCGCGGTGCACCAGATCGGGAAGGCGTGCCGGTAAACGGTGACAGCGTTACCGTTAAAACATCAAGTCCAATACCCCCTCATACTCAGAAAGGGTCAGACACAGCAAGGTAATCTCAAGTGGTTTATTCACTGCCAGAATAGGAGCGCAAAGTCAGTAAAAAGTGAAACGTCTAAGCAGATGCGTTTCAGCTTGGATCAGCTTTCCTCAGTGCCGGTTTCACGGTGAGTTGTTTTTCACCTGGGGTCTATTTAGATACTGCTGTCGCCACTCCCATTCATAGTGATGACTCGGCCCCACTTCCATCTTAAGGGTGTACTGTCCCATTTTTGCGACTCCATTGGGTGCAATACTTCAGCCCGCTGCAGTGCTGTATGCCACATCCGACTTGAAGGCCAATTAAGTAATTGGCTTATTCAAACACTCAGTGGTCTCCCAACAAAGCTGTTGGCAGACGGGCAGCAAACTCGTCACGGCAGCCGGTTCCAGTGATGAAATTACACGGTGAGCCTACTTGAGATATCCTCCGCAGCCAATACTGCCTCATCACTCCCCTAGTCAGAAAAGTAATCACACTGTGATATTGACTGCCGGGGGGGCTCCGCGCTGTATTTACATGCTCCACCAGATTTGCTGTCGGACGCGGTGCACCAGATCGGGAAGGCGTGCCAGTAAACGGTGACAGCGTTACCGTTAAAACATCAAGTCCAATACCCCCTCATACTCAGAAAGGGTCCGACACAGCAAGGTAATCTCAAGTGGTTTATTCACTGCCAGAATAGGAGTGCAAAGTCAGTAAAAAGTGAAACGTCTAGGCAGACGCGTTTCAGCTTGGATCAGCTTTCCTCAGTGCCGGTTTCACGGTGAGTTGTTTTTCACCTGGGGTCCATTTAGATACTGCTGTCGCCACTCCCATTCATAGTGATGACTCGGCCCCACTTCCATCTTAAGGGTGTACTGTCCCATTTTTGCGACTCCATTGGGTGCAATACTTCAGCCCGTTGCAGTGCGGTATGCAACATCCGACTCGAAGGCCAATTAAGTAATTGGCTTATTCAAACACTCAGTGGAGTCCCAACGAAGCTGTTGGCAGACAAGCAGCAAACTCGTCACGTCAGCCGGTTCCAGTGATGAAATTACACGGTGAGCCTACTTGAGATATCCTCCGCAGCCAATACTGCCTCATTCCTCCCCTATGCAGAAAAGTAATCACACTGTGATATTGACTGCCGGGGGGCTCCGCGTCGTATTTACATACTCCACCAGATTTGCTGTCGACCGCGGTGCACCAGATCGGGAAGGCGTGCCGGTAAACGGTGACAGCGTTACCGTTAAAACATCAAGTCCAATACCCCCTCATACTCAGAAAGGGTCAGACACTGCAAGGTAATCTCAAGTGGTTTATTCACTGCCAGAATAGGAGCGCAAAGTCAGTAAAAAGTGAAACGTCTAAGCAGATGCGTTTCAGCTTGGATCAGCTTTCCTCAGTGCCGGTTTCACGGTGAGTTGTTTTTCACCTGGGGTCTATTTAGATTTTAGATACTGCTGTCGCCACTCCCATTCATAGTGATGACTCGGCCCCACTTCCATCTTAAGGGTGTACTGTCCCATTTTTGCGACTCCATTGGGTGCAATACTTCAGCCCGCTGCAGTGCTGTATGCCACATCCGACTTGAAGGCCAATTAAGTAATTGGCTTATTCAAACACTCAGTGGTCTCCCAACAAAGCTGTTGGCAGACGGGCAGCAAACTCGTCACGGCAGCCGGTTCCAGTGATGAAATTACACGGTGAGCCTACTTGAGATATCCTCCGCAGCCAATACTGCCTCATTCCTCCCCTATGCAGAAAAGTAATCACACTGTGATATTGACTGCCGGGGGGCTCCGCGTTGTATTTACATACTCCACCAGATTTGCTGTCGACCGCGGTGCACCAGATCGGGAAGGCGTGCCGGTAAACGGTGACAGCGTTACCGTTAAAACATCAAGTCCAATACCCCCTCATACTCAGAAAGGGTCCGACACAGCAAGGTAATCTCAAGTGGTTTATTCACTGCCAGAATAGGAGCGCACAGTCAGTAAAAAGTGAAACGTCTAGGCAGACGCGTTTCAGCTTGGATCAGCTTTCCTCAGTGCCGGTTTCACGGTGAGTTGTTTTTCACCTGGGGTCCATTTAGATACTGCTGTCGCCACTCCCATTCATAGTGATGACTCGGCCCCACTTCCATCTTAAGGGTTTACTGTCCCATTTTTGCGACTCCATTGGGTGCAATACTTCAGCCCGCTGCAGTGCGGTATGCCACATCCGACTCGAAGGCCAATTAAGTAATTGGCTTATTCAAACACTCAGTGGTGTCCCAATGAAGCTGTTGGCAGACGAGCAGCAAACTCGTCACGGCAGCCGGTTCCAATGATGAAATTACACGGTGAGCCTACTTGAGATATCCTCCGCAGCCAATACTGCCTCATCACTCCCCTAGTCAGAAAAGTAATCACACTGTGATATTGACTGCCGGGGGGCTCCGCGTTGTATTTACATGCTCCACCAGATTTGCTGTCGGACGCGGTGCACCAGATCGGGAAGGCGTGCCGGTAAACGGTGACAGCGTTACCGTTAAAACATCAAGTCCAATACCCCCTCATACTCAGAAAGGGTCCGACACAGCAAGGTAATCTCAAGTGGTTTATTCACTGCCAGAATAGGAGCGCAAAGTCAGTAAAAAGTGAAACGTCTAGGCAGACGCGTTTCAGCTTGGATCAGCTTTCCTCAGTGCCGGTTTCACGGTGAGTTGTTTTTCACCTGGGGTCCATTTAGATACTGCTGTCGCCACTCCCATTCATAGTGATGACTCGGCCCCACTTCCATCTTCAGGGTGTACTGTACCATTTTTCCGACTCCATTGGGTGCAATACTTCAGCCCGTTGCAGTGCGGTATGCCACATCCGACTCGAAGGCCAATTAAGTAATTGGCTTATTCAAACACTCAGTGGAGTCCCAACGAAGCTGTTGGCAGACAAGCAGCAAACTCGTCACGTCAGCCGGTTCCAGTGATGAAATTACACGGTGAGCCTACTTGAGATATCCTCCGCAGCCAATACTGCCTCATTCCTCCCCTATGCAGAAAAGTAATCACACTGTGATATTGACTGCCGGGGGGGCTCCGCGTCGTATTTACATACTCCACCAGATTTGCTGTCGACCGCGGTGCACCAGATCGGGAAGGCGTGCCGGTAAACGGTGACAGCGTTACCGTTAAAACATCAAGTCCAATACCCCCTCATACTCAGAAAGGGTCAGACACTGCAAGGTAATCTCAAGTGGTTTATTCACTGCCAGAATAGGAGCGCAAAGTCAGTAAAAGTGAAACGTCTAAGCAGATGCGTTTCAGCTTGGATCAGCTTTCCTCAGTGCCGGTTTCACGGTGAGTTGTTTTTCACCTGGGGTCTATTTAGATTTTAGATACTGCTGTCGCCACTCCCATTCATAGTGATGACTCAGCCCCACTTCCATCTTAAGGGTGTACTGTCCCATTTTTGCGACTCCATTGGGTGCAATACTTCAGCCCGCTGCAGTGCTGTATGCCACATCCGACTTGAAGGCCAATTAAGTAATTGGCTTATTCAAACACTCAGTGGTCTCCCAACAAAGCTGTTGGCAGACGGGCAGCAAACTCGTCACGGCAGCCGGTTCCAGTGATGAAATTACACGGTGAGCCTACTTGAGATATCCTCCGCAGCCAATACTGCCTCATTCCTCCCCTATGCAGAAAAGTAATCACACTGTGATATTGACTGCCGGGGGGGGGGAGCCGTGTTGTATTTACATACTCCAGCAGATTTGCTGTCGGACGCGGTAAACCAGATCGGGAAGGCGTGCCGGTAAACGGTGACAGCGTTACCGTTAAAGCATCAAGTCCAATACCCCCTCATACTCAGAAAGGGTCCGACACAGCAAGGTAATCTCAAGTGGTTTATTCACTGCCAGAATAGGAGCGCAAAGTCAGTAAAAAGTGAAACGTCTAGGCAGACGCGTTTCAGCTTGGATCAGCTTTCCTCAGTGCCGGTTTCACGGTGAGT
Organism: Calotriton arnoldi; assembly: GCA_963921515.1. Classification (NCBI taxonomy): domain Eukaryota; kingdom Metazoa; phylum Chordata; class Amphibia; order Caudata; family Salamandridae; genus Calotriton; species Calotriton arnoldi. Next base: position 769,369 of record CAWUFW010000949.1, on the reverse strand, counting down.
TGTTTTTCACCTGGGGTCCGTTTAGATACTGCTGTCGCCACTCCCATTCATAGTGATGGCTCGGCCCCACTTCCATCTTAAGGGTGTACTGTCCCATTTTTGCGACTCCATTGGGTGCAATACTTCAGCCCGTTGCAGTGCGGTATGCCACATCCGACTCGAAGGCCAATTAAGTAATTGGCTTATTCAAACACTCAGTGGAGTCCCAACGAAGCTGTTGGCAGACAAGCAGCAAACTCGTCACGTCAGCCGGTTCCAGTGATGAAATTACACGGTGAGCCTACTTGAGATATCCTCCGCAGCCAATACTGCCTCATTCACTCCCCTATGTCAGAAAAGTAATCACACTGTGATATTGACTGCCGGGGGGCTCCGCGTTGTATTTACATACTCCACCAGATTTGCTGTCGGACCGCGGTGCACCAGATCGGGAAGGCGTGCCGGTAAACGGTGACAGCGTTACCGTTAAAACATCAAGTCCAATACCCCATCATACTCAGAAAGGGTCAGACACAGCAAGGTAATCTCAAGTGGTTTATTCACTGCCAGAATAGGAGCGCAAAGTCAGTAAAAAGTGAAACGTCTAAGCAGATGCGTTTCAGCTTGGATCAGCTTTCCTCAGTGCCGGTTTCACGGTGAGTTGTTTTTCACCTGGGGTCTATTTAGATACTGCTGTCGCCACTCCCATTCATAGTGATGACTCGGCCCCACTTCCATCTTAAGGGTGTACTGTCCCATTTTTGCGACTCCATTGGGTGCAATACTTCAGCCCGCTGCAGTGCTGTATGCCACATCCGACTTGAAGGCCAATTAAGTAATTGGCTTATTCAAACACTCAGTGGTCTCCCAACAAAGCTGTTGGCAGACGGGCAGCAAACTCGTCACGGCAGCCGGTTCCAGTGATGAAATTACACGGTGAGCCTACTTGAGATATCCTCCGCAGCCAATACTGCCTCATCACTCCCCTAGTCAGAAAAGTAATCACACTGTGATATTGACTGCCGGGGGGCTCCGCGTTGTATTTACATGCTCCACCAGATTTGCTGTCGGACGCGGTGCACCAGATCGGGAAGGCGTGCCGGTAAACGGTGACAGCGTTACCGTTAAAACATCAAGTCCAATACCCCCTCATACTCAGAAAGGGTCCGACACAGCAAGGTAATCTCAAGTGGTTTATTCACTGCCAGAATAGGAGCGCAAAGTCAGTAAAAAGTGAAACGTCTAGGCAGACGCGTTTCAGCTTGGATCAGCTTTCCTCAGTGCCGGTTTCACGGTGAGTTGTTTTTCACCTGGGGTCCATTTAGATACTGCTGTCGCCACTCCCATTCATAGTGATGACTCGGCCCCACTTCCATCTTAAGGGTTTACTGTCCCATTTTTGCGACTCCATTGGGTGCAATACTTCAGCCCGCTGCAGTGCGGTATGCCACATCCGACTCGAAGGCCAATTAAGTAATTGGCTTATTCAAACACTCAGTGGTGTCCCAACAAAGCTGTTGGCAGACGAGCAGCAAACTCGTCACGGCAGCCGGTTCCAGTGATGAAATTACACGGTGAGCCTACTTGAGATATCCTCCGCAGCCAATACTGCCTCATCCCTACCCTATTCAGAAAAGTAATCACACTGTGATATTGACTGCCGGGGGGGAGCCGTGTTGTATTTACATACTCCACCAGATGTGCTGTCGGACGCGGTGCACCAGATCGGGAAGGCGTGCCGGTAAACGGTGACAGCGTTACCGTTAAAGCATCAAGTCCAATATCCCCTCATACTCAGAAAGGGTCCGACACAGCAAGGTAATCTCAAGTGGTTTATTCACTGCCAGAATAGGAGCGCAAAGTCAGTAAAAAGTGAAACATCTAGGCAGACGCGTTTCAGCTTGGATTAGCTTTCCTCAGTGCCGGTTTCACAGTGAGTTGTTTTTCACCTGGGGACTATTTAGATACTGCTGTCGCCACTCCCATTCATAGTGATGACTCGGCCCCACTTCCATCTTAAGGGTGTACTGTCTCATTTTTGCGACTCCATTGGGTGCAATACTTCAGCCCGCTGCAGTGCTGTATGCCACATCCGACTTGAAGGCCATTTAAGTAATTGGCTTATTCAAACACTCAGTGGTCTCCCAACAAAGCTGTTGCAGACGGGCAGCAAACTCGTCACGGCAGCCGGTTCCAGTGATGAAATTACACAGTGAGCCTACTTGAGATATCCTCCGCAGCCAATACTGCCTCATCACTCCCCTAGTCAGAAAAGTAATCACACTGTGATATTGACTGCCGGGGGGCTCCGCGCTGTATTTACATGCTCCACCAGATTTGCTGTCGGACGCGGTGCACCAGATCGGGAAGGCGTGCCAGTAAACGGTGACAGCGTTACCGTTAAAACATCAAGTCCAATACCCCCTCATACTCAGAAAGGGTCCGACACAGCAAGGTAATCTCAAGTGGTTTATTCACTGCCAGAATAGGAGCGCAAAGTCAGTAAAAAGTGAAACGTCTAGGCAGACGCGTTTCAGCTTGGATCAGCTTTCCTCAGTGCCGGTTTCACGGTGAGTTGTTTTTCACCTGGGGTCCATTTAGATACTGCTGTCGCCACTCCCATTCATAGTGATGACTCGGCCCCACTTCCATCTTAAGGGTTTACTGTCCCATTTTTGCGACTCCATTGGGTGCAATACTTCAGCCCGCTGCAGTGCGGTATGCCACATCCGACTCGAAGGCCAATTAAGTAATTGGCTTATTCAAACACTCAGTGGAGTCCCAACGAAGCTGTTGGCAGACAAGCAGCAAACTCGTCACGTCAGCCGGTTCCAGTGATGAAATTACACGGTGAGCCTACTTGAGATATCCTCCGCAGCCAATACTGCCTCATTCCTCCCCTATGCAGAAAAGTAATCACACTGTGATATTGACTGCCGGGGGGCTCCGCGTCGTATTTACATACTCCACCAGATTTGCTGTCGACCGCGGTGCACCAGATCGGGAAGGCGTGCCGGTAAACGGTGACAGCGTTACCGTTAAAACATCAAGTCCAATACCCCCTCATACTCAGAAAGGGTCAGACACAGCAAGGTAATCTCAAGTGGTTTATTCACTGCCAGAATAGGAGCGCAAAGTCAGTAAAAAGTGAAACGTCTAAGCAGATGCGTTTCAGCTTGGATCAGCTTTCCTCAGTGCCGGTTTCACGGTGAGTTGTTTTTCACCTGGGGTCTATTTAGATTTTAGATACTGCTGTCGCCACTCCCATTCATAGTGATGACTCGGCCCCACTTCCATCTTAAGGGTGTACTGTCCCATTTTTGCGACTCCATTGGGTGCAATACTTCAGCCCGCTGCAGTGCTGTATGCCACATCCGACTTGAAGGCCAATTAAGTAATTGGCTTATTCAAACACTCAGTGGTCTCCCAACAAAGCTGTTGGCAGACGGGCAGCAAACTCGTCACGGCAGCCGGTTCCAGTGATGAAATTACACGGTGAGCCTACTTGAGATATCCTCCGCAGCCAATACTGCCTCATCACTCCCCTAGTCAGAAAAGTAATCACACTGTGATATTGACTGCCGGGGGGCTCCGCGTTGTATTTACATGCTCCACCAGATTTGCTGTCGGACGCGGTGCACCAGATCGGGAAGGCGTGCCGGTAAACGGTGACAGCGTTACCGTTAAAACATCAAGTCCAATACCCCCTCATACTCAGAAAGGGTCCGACACAGCAAGGTAATCTCAAGTGGTTTATTCACTGCCAGAATAGGAGCGCAAAGTCAGTAAAAAGTGAAACGTCTAGGCAGACGCGTTTCAGCTTGGATCAGCTTTCCTCAGTGCCGGTTTCACGGTGAGTTGTTTTTCACCTGGGGTCCATTTAGATACTGCTGTCGCCACTCCCATTCATAGTGATGACTCAGCCCCACTTCCATCTTAAGGGTTTACTGTCCCATTTTTGCGACTCCATTGGGTGCAATACTTCAGCCCGCTGCAGTGCGGTATGCCACATCCGACTCGAAGGCCAATTAAGTAATTGGCTTATTCAAACACTCAGTGGAGTCCCAACGAAGCTGTTGGCAGACAAGCAGCAAACTCGTCACGTCAGCCGGTTCCAGTGATGAAATTACACGGTGAGCCTACTTGAGATATCCTCCGCAGCCAATACTGCCTCATTCCTCCCCTATGCAGAAAAGTAATCACACTGTGATATTGACTGCCGGGGGGGCTCCGCGTCGTATTTACATACTCCACCAGATTTGCTGTCGACCGCAGTGCACCAGATCGGGAAGGCGTGCCGGTAAACGGTGACAGCGTTACCGTTAAAACATCAAGTCCAATACCCCCTCATACTCAGAAAGGGTCAGACACTGCAAGGTAATCTCAAGTGGTTTATTCACTGCCAGAATAGGAGCGCAAAGTCAGTAAAAAGTGAAACGTCTAAGCAGATGCGTTTCAGCTTGGATCAGCTTTCCTCAGTGCCGGTTTCACGGTGAGTTGTTTTTCACCTGGGGTCTATTTAGATTTTAGATACTGCTGTCGCCACTCCCATTCATAGTGATGACTCGGCCCCACTTCCATCTTAAGGGTGTACTGTCCCATTTTTGCGACTCCATTGGGTGCAATACTTCAGCCCGCTGCAGTGCTGTATGCCACATCCGACTTGAAGGCCAATTAAGTAATTGGCTTATTCAAACACTCAGTGGTCTCCCAACAAAGCTGTTGGCAGACGGGCAGCAAACTCGTCACGGCAGCCGGTTCCAGTGATGAAATTACACGGTGAGCCTACTTGAGATATCCTCCGCAGCCAATACTGCCTCATCACTCCCCTAGTCAGAAAAGTAATCACACTGTGATATTGACTGCCGGGGGGCTCCGCGTTGTATTTACATGCTCCACCAGATTTGCTGTCGGACGCGGTGCACCAGATCGGGAAGGCGTGCCGGTAAACGGTGACAGCGTTACCGTTAAAACATCAAGTCCAATACCCCCTCATACTCAGAAAGGGTCCGACACAGCAAGGTAATCTCAAGTGGTTTATTCACTGCCAGAATAGGAGCGCAAAGTCAGTAAAAAGTGAAACGTCTAGGCAGACGCGTTTCAGCTTGGATCAGCTTTCCTCAGTGCCGGTTTCACGGTGAGTTGTTTTTCACCTGGGGTCCATTTAGATACTGCTGTCGCCACTCCCATTCATAGTGATGACTCGGCCCCACTTCCATCTTAAGGGTTTACTGTCCCATTTTTGCGACTCCATTGGGTGCAATACTTCAGCCCGCTGCAGTGCGGTATGCCACATCCGACTCGAAGGCCAATTAAGTAATTGGCTTATTCAAACACTCAGTGGTGTCCCAACGAAGCTGTTGGCAGACGAGCAGCAAACTCGTCACGGCAGCCGGTTCCAGTGATGAAATTACACGGTGAGCCTACTTGAGATATCCTCCGCAGCCAATACTGCCTGCATCCCTCCCCTATTCAGAAAAGTAATCACACTGTGATATTGACTGCCGGGGGGCTCCGCGTTGTATTTACATACTCCAGCAGATTTGCTGTTGGACGCGGTGCACCAGATCGGGAAGGCGTGCCGGTAAACGGTGACAGCGTTACCGTTAAAGCATCAAGTCCAATACCCCCTCATACTCAGAAAGGGTCCGACACAGCAAGGTAATCTCAAGTGGTTTATTCACTGCCAGAATAGGAGCGCAAAGTCAGTAAAAGTGAAACGTCTAGGCAGACGCGTTTCAGCTTGGATCAGCTTTCCTCAGTGCCGGTTTCACGGTGAGTTGTTTTTCACCTGGGGTCCGTTTAGATACTGCTGTCACCACTCCCATTCATAGTGATGGCTCGACCCCACTTTCATCTTAAGGGTGTACTGTCCCATTTTTGCGACTCCATTGGGTGCAATACTTCAGCCCGCTGCAGTGCGGTATGCCACATCCGACTCGAAGGCCAATTAAGTAATTGGCTTATTCAAACACTCAGTGGTGTCCCAACAAAGCTGTTGGCAGACGAGCAGCAAACTCGTCACGGCAGCCGGTTCCAGTGATGAAATTACACGGTGAGCCTACTTGAGATATCCTCCGCAGCCAATACTGCCTCATCACTCCCCTAGTCAGAAAAGTAATCACACTGTGATATTGACTGCCGGGGGGCTCCGCGTTGTATTTACATGCTCCACCAGATTTGCTGTCGGACGCGGTGCACCAGATCGGGAAGGCGTGCCGGTAAACGGTGACAGCGTTACCGTTAAAACATCAAGTCCAATACCCCCTCATACTCAGAAAGGGTCCGACACAGCAAGGTAATCTCAAGTGGTTTATTCACTGCCAGAATAGGAGCGCAAAGTCAGTAAAAAGTGAAACGTCTAGGCAGACGCGTTTCAGCTTGGATCAGCTTTCCTCAGTGCCGGTTTCACGGTGAGTTGTTTTTCACCTGGGGTCCATTTAGATACTGCTGTCGCCACTCCCATTCATAGTGATGACTCGGCCCCACTTCCATCTTAAGGGTTTACTGTCCCATTTTTGCGACTCCATTGGGTGCAATACTTCAGCCCGCTGCAGTGCGGTATGCCACATCCGACTCGAAGGCCAATTAAGTAATTGGCTTATTCAAACACTCAGTGGTGTCCCAACAAAGCTGTTGGCAGACGAGCAGCAAACTCGTCACGGCAGCCGGTTCCAGTGATGAAATTACACGGTGAGCCTACTTGAGATATCCTCCGCAGCCAATACTGCCTCATTCCTCCCCTATGCAGAAAAGTAATCACACTGTGATATTGACTGCCGGGGGGGCTCCGCGTTGTATTTACATACTCCACCAGATTTGCTGTCGACCGCGGTGCACCAGATCGGGAAGGCGTGCCGGTAAACGGTGACAGCGTTACCGTTAAAACATCAAGTCCAATACCCCCTCATACTCAGAAAGGGTCCGACACAGCAAGGTAATCTCAAGTGGTTTATTCACTGCCAGAATAGGAGCGCAAAGTCAGTAAAAAGTGAAACGTCTAGGCAGATGCGTTTCAGCTTGGATCAGCTTTCCTCAGTGCCGGTTTCACGGTGAGTTGTTTTTCACCTGGGGTCTATTTAGATACTGCTGTCGCCACTCCCATTCATAGTGATGACTCGGCCCCACTTCCATCTTAAGGGTGTACTGTCCCATTTTTGCGACTCCATTGGGTGCAATACTTCAGCCCGCTGCAGTGCTGTATGCCACATCCGACTCGAAGGCCAATTAAGTAATTGGCTTATTCAAACACTCAGTGGTCTCCCAACAAAGCTGTTGGCAGACGGGCAGCAAACTCGTCACGGCAGCCGGTTCCAGTGATGAAATTACACGGTGAGCCTACTTGAGATATCCTCCGCAGCCAATACTGCCTCATCACTCCCCTAGTCAGAAAAGTAATCACACTGTGATATTGACTGCCGGGGGGCTCCGCGTCTGTATTTACATGCTCCACCAGATTTGCTGTCGGACGCGGTGCACCAGATCGGGAAGGCGTGCCAGTAAACGGTGACAGCGTTACCGTTAAAACATCAAGTCCAATACCCCCTCATACTCAGAAAGGGTCCGACACAGCAAGGTAATCTCAAGTGGTTTATTCACTGCCAGAATAGGAGCGCAAAGTCAGTAAAAAGTGAAACGTCTAGGCAGACGCGTTTCAGCTTGGATCAGCTTTCCTCAGTGCCGGTTTCACGGTGAGTTGTTTTTCACCTGGGGTCCATTTAGATACTGCTGTTGCCACTCCCATTCATAGTGATGACTCGGCCCCACTTCCATCTTAAGGGTTTACTGTCCCATTTTTGCGACTCCATTGGGTGCAATACTTCAGCCCGCTGCAGTGCGGTATGCCACATCCGACTCGAAGGCCAATTAAGTAATTGGCTTATTCAAACACTCAGTGGTGTCCCAAGAAAGCTGTTGGCAGACGAGCAGCAAACTCGTCACGGCAGCCGGTTCCAGTGATGAAATTACACGGTGAGCCTACTTGAGATATCCTCCGCAGCCAATACTGCCTCATCACTCCCCTAGTCAGAAAAGTAATCACACTGTGATATTGACTGCCGGGGGGGCTCCGTGCTGTATTTACATGCTCCACCAGATTTGCTGTCGGACGCGGTGCACCAGATCGGGAAGGCGTGCCGGTAAACGGTGACAGCGTTACCGTTAAAACATCAAGTCCAATACCCCCTCATACTCAGAAAGGGTCCGACACAGCAAGGTAATCTCAAGTGGTTTATTCACTGCCAGAATAGGAGCGCAAAGTCAGTAAAAAGTGAAACGTCTAGGCAGACGCGTTTCAGCTTGGATCAGCTTTCCTCAGTGCCGGTTTCACGGTGAGTTGTTTTTCACCTGGGGTCCATTTAGATACTGCTGTCGCCACTCCCATTCATAGTGATGACTCGGCCCCACTTCCATCTTAAGGGTGTACTGTCCCATTTTTGCGACTCCATTGGGTGCAATACTTCAGCCCGTTGCAGTGCGGTATGCCACATCCGACTCGAAGGCCAATTAAGTAATTGGCTTATTCAAACACTCAGTGGAGTCCCAACGAAGCTGTTGGCAGACAAGCAGCAAACTCGTCACGGCAGCCGGTTCCAGTGATGAAATTACACGGTGAGCCTACTTGAGATATCCTCCGCAGCCAATACTGCCTCATTCCTCCCCTATGCAGAAAAGTAATCACACTGTGATATTGACTGCCGGGGGGCTCCGCGTTGTATTTACATACTCCACCAGATTTGCTGTCGGACCGCGGTGCACCAGATCGGGAAGGCGTGCCGGTAAACGGTGACAGCGTTACCGTTAAAACATCAAGTCCAATACCCCCTCATACTCAGAAAGGGTCCGACACAGCAAGGTAATCTCAAGTGGTTTATTCACTGCCAGAATAGGAGCGCAAAGTCAGTAAAAAGTGAAACGTCTAGGCAGATGCGTTTCAGCTTGGATCAGCTTTCCTCAGTGCCGGTTTCACGGTGAGTTGTTTTTCACCTGGGGTCTATTTAGATACTGCTGTCGCCACTCCCATTCATAGTGATGACTCGGCCCCACTTCCATCTTAAGGGTGTACTGTCCCATTTTTGCGACTCCATTGGGTGCAATACTTCAGCCCGCTGCAGTGCTGTATGCCACATCCGACTTGAAGGCCAATTAAGTAATTGGCTTATTCAAACACTCAGTGGTCTCCCAACAAAGCTGTTGGCAGACGGGCAGCAAACTCGTCACGGCAGCCGGTTCCAGTGATGAAATTACACGGTGAGCCTACTTGAGATATCCTCCGCAGCCAATACTGCCTCATCACTCCCCTAGTCAGAAAAGTAATCACACTGTGATATTGACTGCCGGGGGGCTCCGCGCTGTATTTACATGCTCCACCAGATTTGCTGTCGGACGCGGTGCACCAGATCGGGAAGGCGTGCCAGTAAACGGTGACAGCGTTACCGTTAAAACATCAAGTCCAATACCCCCTCATACTCAGAAAGGGTCCGACACAGCAAGGTAATCTCAAGTGGTTTATTCACTGCCAGAATAGGAGCGCAAAGTCAGTAAAAAGTGAAACGTCTAGGCAGACGCGTTTCAGCTTGGATCAGCTTTCCTCAGTGCCGGTTTCACGGTGAGTTGTTTTTCACCTGGGGTCCATTTAGATACTGCTGTCGCCACTCCCATTCATAGTGATGACTCGGCCCCACTTCCATCTTAAGGGTTTACTGTCCCATTTTTGCGACTCCATTGGGTGCAATACTTCAGCCCGCTGCAGTGCGGTATGCCACATCCGACTCGAAGGCCAATTAAGTAATTGGCTTATTCAAACACTCAGTGGTGTCCCAACAAAGCTGTTGGCAGACGAGCAGCAAACTCGTCACAGCAGCCGGTTCCAGTGATGAAATTACACGGTGAGCCTACTTGAGATATCCTCCGCAGCCAATACTGCCTCATTCCTCCGCTATGCAGAATAGTAATCACACTGTGATATTGACAGCCGGGGGGGCTCCGCGTTGTATTTACATACTCCACCAGATTTGCTGTCGACCGCGTTGCACCAGATCGGGAAGGCGTGCCGGTAAACGGTGACAGCGTTACCGTTAAAACATCAAGTCCAATACCCCCTCATACTCAGAAAGGGTCAGACAAAGCAAGGTAATCTCAAGTGGTTTATTCACTGCCAGAATAGGAGCGCAAAGTCAGTAAAAAGTGAAACGTCTAAGCTGATGCGTTTCAGCTTGGATCAGCTTTCCTCAGTGCCGGTTTCACGGTGAGTTGTTTTTCACCTGGGGTCTATTTAGATACTGCTGTCGCCACTCCCATTCATAGTGATGACTCTGCCCCACTTCCATCTTAAGGGTGTACTGTCCCATTTTTGCGACTCCATTGGGTGCAATACTTCAGCCCGCTGCAGTGCTGTATGCCACATCCGACTTGAAGGCCAATTAAGTAATTGGCTTATTCAAACACTCAGTGGTCTCCCAACAAAGCTGTTGGCAGACGGGCAGCAAACTCGTCACGGCAGCCGGTTCCAGTGATGAAATTACACGGTGAGCCTACTTGAGATATCCTCCGCAGCCAATACTGCCTCATCACTCCCCTAGTCAGAAAAGTAATCACACTGTGATATTGACTGCCGGGGGGCTCCGCGCTGTATTTACATGCTCCACCAGATTTGCTGTCGGACGCGGTGCACCAGATCGGGAAGGCGTGCCAGTAAACGGTGACAGCGTTACCGTTAAAACATCAAGTCCAATACCCCCTCATACTCAGAAAGGGTCCGACACAGCAAGGTAATCTCAAGTGGTTTATTCACTGCCAGAATAGGAGTGCAAAGTCAGTAAAAAGTGAAACGTCTAGGCAGACGCGTTTCAGCTTGGATCAGCTTTCCTCAGTGCCGGTTTCACGGTGAGTTGTTTTTCACCTGGGGTCCATTTAGATACTGCTGTCGCCACTCCCATTCATAGTGATGACTCGGCCCCACTTCCATCTTAAGGGTTTACTGTCCCATTTTTGCGACTCCATTGGGTGCAATACTTCAGCCCGCTGCAGTGCGGTATGCCACATCCGACTCGAAGGCCAATTAAGTAATTGGCTTATTCAAACACTCAGTGGTGTCCCAACAAAGCTGTTGGCAGACGAGCAGCAAACTCGTCACGGCAGCCGGTTCCAGTGATGAAATTACACGGTGAGCCTACTTGAGATATCCTCCGCAGCCAATACTGCCTCATCCCTCCCCTATTCAGAAAAGTAATCACACTGTGATATTGACTGCCGGGGGGCTCCGCGTTGTATTTACATACTCCACCAGATTTGCTGTCGGACGCGGTGCACCAGATCGGGAAGGCGTGCCGGTAAACGGTGACAGCGTTACCGTTAAAGCATCAAGTCCAATATCCCCTCATACTCAGAAAGGGTCCGACACAGCAAGGTAATCTCAAGTGGTTTATTCACTGCCAGAATAGGAGCGCAAAGTCAGTAAAAAGTGAAACGTCTAGGCAGACGCGTTTCAGCTTGGATCAGCTTTCCTCAGTGCCGGTTTCACGGTGAGTTGTTTTTCACCTGGGGTCTATTTAGATACTGCTGTCGCCACTCCCATTCATAGTGATGACTCGGCCCCACTTCCATCTTAAGGGTGTACTGTCCCATTTTTGCGACTCCATTGGGTGCAATACTTCAGCCCGCTGCAGTGCTGTATGCCACATCCGACTTGAAGGCCAATTAAGTAATTGGCTTATTCAAACACTCAGTGGTCTCCCAACAAAGCTGTTGGCAGACGGGCAGCAAACTCGTCACGGCAGCCGGTTCCAGTGATGAAATTACACGGTGAGCCTACTTGAGATATCCTCCGCAGCCAATACTGCCTCATCACTCCCCTAGTCAGAAAAGTAATCACACTGTGATATTGACTGCCGGGGGGCTCCGCGCTGTATTTACATGCTCCACCAGATTTGCTGTCGGACGCGGTGCACCAGATCGGGAAGGCGTGCCAGTAAACGGTGACAGCGTTACCGTTAAAACATCAAGTCCAATACCCCCTCATACTCAGAAAGGGTCCGACACAGCAAGGTAATCTCAAGTGGTTTATTCACTGCCAGAATAGGAGCGCAAAGTCAGTAAAAAGTGAAACGTCTAGGCAGACGCGTTTCAGCTTGGATCAGCTTTCCTCAGTGCCGGTTTCACGGTGAGTTGTTTTTCACCTGGGGTCCATTTAGATACTGCTGTCGCCACTCCCATTCATAGTGATGACTCAGCCCCACTTCCATCTTAAGGGTTTACTGTCCCATTTTTGCGACTCCATTGGGTGCAATACTTCAGCCCGCTGCAGTGCGGTATGCCACATCCGACTCGAAGGCCAATTAAGTAATTGGCTTATTCAAACACTCAGTGGAGTCCCAACGAAGCTGTTGGCAGACAAGCAGCAAACTCGTCACGTCAGCCGGTTCCAGTGATGAAATTACACGGTGAGCCTACTTGAGATATCCTCCGCAGCCAATACTGCCTCATTCCTCCCCTATGCAGAAAAGTAATCACACTGTGATATTGACTGCCGGGGGGGCTCTGCGTCGTATTTACATACTCCACCAGATTTGCTGTCGACCGCGGTGCACCAGATCGGGAAGGCGTGCCGGTAAACGGTGACAGCGTTACCGTTAAAACATCAAGTCCAATACCCCCTCATACTCAGAAAGGGTCAGACACTGCAAGGTAATCTCAAGTGGTTTATTCACTGCCAGAATAGGAGCGCAAAGTCAGTAAAAAGTGAAACGTCTAAGCAGATGCGTTTCAGCTTGGATCAGCTTTCCTCAGTGCCGGTTTCACGGTGAGTTGTTTTTCACCTGGGGTCTATTTAGATTTTAGATACTGCTGTCGCCACTCCCATTCATAGTGATGACTCAGCCCCACTTCCATCTTAAGGGTGTACTGTCCCATTTTTGCGACTCCATTGGGTGCAATACTTCAGCCCGCTGCAGTGCTGTATGCCACATCCGACTTGAAGGCCAATTAAGTAATTGGCTTATTCAAACACTCAGTGGTCTCCCAACAAAGCTGTTGGCAGACGGGCAGCAAACTCGTCACGGCAGCCGGTTCCAGTGATGAAATTACACGGTGAGCCTACTTGAGATATCCTCCACAGCCAATACTGCCTCGTCATCACTCCCCTAGTCAGAAAAGTAATCACACTGTGATATTGACTGCCGGGGGGGCTCCGCGTTGTATTTACATGCTCCACCAGATTTGCTGTCGGACGCGGTGCACCAGATCGGGAAGGCGTGCCGGTAAACGGTGACAGCGTTACCGTTAAAACATCAAGTCCAATACCCCCTCATACTCAGAAAGGGTCCGACACAGCAAGGTAATCTCAAGTGGTTTATTCACTGCCAGAATAGGAGCGCACAGTCAGTAAAAAGTGAAACGTCTAGGCAGACGCGTTTCAGCTTGGATCAGCTTTCCTCAGTGCCGGTTTCACGGTGAGTTGTTTTTCACCTGGGGTCCATTTAGATACTGCTGTCGCCACTCCCATTCATAGTGATGACTCTGCCCCACTTCCATCTTAAGGGTTTACTGTCCCATTTTTGCGACTCCATTGGGTGCAATACTTCAGCCCGCTGCAGTGCGGTATGCCACATCCGACTCGAAGGCCAATTAAGTAATTGGCTTATTCAAACACTCAGTGGTGTCCCAACGAAGCTGTTGGCAGACGAGCAGCAAACTCGTCACGTCAGCCGGTTCCAGTGATGAAATTACACGGTGAGCCTACTTGAGATATCCTCCGCAGCCAATACTGCCTCATCCCTCCCCTATTCAGAAAAGTAATCACACTGTGATATTGACTGCCGGGGGGAGCCGCGTTGTATTTACATACTCCACCAGATTTGCTGTCGGACGCGGTGCACCAGATCGGGAAGGCGTGCCGGTAAACGGTGACAGCGTTACCGTTAAAGCATCAAGTCCAATATCCCCTCATACTCAGAAAGGGTCCGACACAGCAAGGTAATCTCAAGTGGTTTATTCACTGCCAGAATAGGAGCGCAAAGTCAGTAAAAAGTGAAACGTCTAGGCAGACGCGTTTCAGCTTGGATCAGCTTTCCTCAGTGCCGGTTTCACGGTGAGTTGTTTTTCACCTGGGGTCTATTTAGATACTGCTGTCGCCACTCCCATTCATAGTGATGACTCGGCCCCACTTCCATCTTAAGGGTGTACTGTCCCATTTTTGCGACTCCATTGGGTGCAATACTTCAGCCCGCTGCAGTGCTGTATGCCACATCCGACTTGAAGGCCAATTAAGTAATTGGCTTATTCAAACACTCAGTGGTCTCCCAACAAAGCTGTTGGCAGACGGGCAGCAAACTCGTCACGGCAGCCGGTTCCAGTGATGAAATTACACGGTGAGCCTACTTGAGATATCCTCCGCAGCCAATACTGCCTCATCACTCCCCTAGTCAGAAAAGTAATCACACTGTGATATTGACTGCCGGGGGGGCTCCGCGTTGTATTTACATGCTCCACCAGATTTGCTGTCGGACGCGGTGCACCAGATCGGGAAGGCGTGCCGGTAAACGGTGACAGCGTTACCGTTAAAACATCAAGTCCAATACCCCCTCATACTCAGAAAGGGTCCGACACAGCAAGGTAATCTCAAGTGGTTTATTCACTGCCAGAATAGGAGCGCACAGTCAGTAAAAAGTGAAACGTCTAGGCAGACGCGTTTCAGCTTGGATCAGCTTTCCTCAGTGCCGGTTTCACGGTGAGTTGTTTTTCACCTGGGGTCCATTTAGATACTGCTGTCGCCACTCCCATTCATAGTGATGACTCGGCCCCACTTCCATCTTAAGGGTTTACTGTCCCATTTTTGCGACTCCATTGGGTGCAATACTTCAGCCCGCTGCAGTGCGGTATGCCACATCCGACTCGAAGGCCAATTAAGTAATTGGCTTATTCAAACACTCAGTGGTGTCCCAACGAAGCTGTTGGCAGACGAGCAGCAAACTCGTCACGTCAGCCGGTTCCAGTGATGAAATTACACGGTGAGCCTACTTGAGATATCCTCCGCAGCCAATACTGCCTCATCCCTCCCCTATGTCAGAAAAGTAATCACACTGTGATATTGACTGCCGGTGGGGCTCCGCGTTGTATTTACATACTCCACCAGATTTGCTGTCGGACCGCGGTGCACCAGATCGGGAAGGCGTGCCGGTAAACGGTGACAGCGTTACCGTTAAAACATCAAGTCCAATACCCCCTCATACTCAGAAAGGGTCCGACACAGCAAGGTAATCTCAAGTGGTTTATTCACTGCCAGAATAGGAGCGCAAAGTCAGTAAAAAGTGAAACGTCTAGGCAGATGCGTTTCAGCTTGGATCAGCTTTCCTCAGTGCCGGTTTCACGGTGAGTTGTTTTTCACCTGGGGTCCTGATTTAGATACTGCTGTCGCCACTCCCATTCATAGTGATGACTCGGCCCCACTTCCATCTTAAGGGTGTACTGTCCCATTTTTGCGACTCCATTGGGTGCAATACTTCAGCCCGCTGCAGTGCGGTATGCCACATCCGACTTGAAGGCCAATTAAGTAATTGGCTTATTCAAACACTCAGTGGTCTCCCAACAAAGCTGTTGGCAGACGAGCAGCAAACTCGTCACGGCAGCCGGTTCCAGTGATGAAATTACACGGTGAGCCTACTTGAGATATCCTCCGCAGCCAATACTGCCTCATCACTCCCCTATGTCAGAAAAGTAATCACACTGTGATATTGACTGCCGGGGGGCTCCGCGCTGTATTTACATGCTCCACCAGATTTGCTGTCGGACGCGGTGCACCAGATCGGGAAGGCGTGCCGGTAAACGGTGACAGCGTTACCGTTAAAACATCAAGTCCAATACCCCCTCATACTCAGAAAGGGTCCGACACAGCAAGGTAATCTCAAGTGGTTTATTCACTGCCAGAATAGGAGCGCAAAGTCAGTAAAAAGTGAAACGTCTAGGCAGACGCGTTTCAGCTTGGATCAGCTTTCCTCAGTGCCGGTTTCACGGTGAGTTGTTTTTCACCTGGGGTCCATTTAGATACTGCTGTCGCCACTCCCATTCATAGTGATGACTCGGCCCCACTTCCATCTTAAGGGTGTACTGTCCCATTTTTGCGACTCCATTGGGTGCAATACTTCAGCCCGCTGCAGTGCGGTATGCCACATCCGACTCGAAGGCCAATTAAGTAATTGGCTTATTCAAACACTCAGTGGTGTCCCAACAAAGCTGTTGGCAGACGAGCAGCAAACTCGTCACGGCAGCCGGTTCCAGTGATGAAATTACACGGTGAGCCTACTTGAGATATCCTCCGCAGCCAATACTGCCTCATTCCTCCCCTATGTCAGAAAAGTAATCACACTGTGATATTGACTGCCGGGGGGCTCCGCGTTGTATTTACATACTCCACCAGATTTGCTGTCGGACGCGGTGCACCAGATCGGGAAGGCGTGCCGGTAAACGGTGACAGCGTTACCGTTAAAACATCAAGTCCAATACCCCCTCATACTCAGAAAGGGTCAGACACAGCAAGGTAATCTCAAGTTGTTTATTCACTGCCAGAATAGGAGCGCAAAGTCAGTAAAAAGTGAAACGTCTAAGCAGACGCGTTTCAGCTTGGATAAGCTTTCCTCAGTGCCGGTTTCACGGTGAGTCGTTTTTCACCTGGGGTCCATTTAGATACTGCTGTCGCCACTCCCATTCATAGTGATGACTCGGCCCCACTTCCATCTTAAGGGTTTACTGTCCCATTTTTGCGACTCCATTGGGTGCAATACTTCAGCCCGCTGCAGTGCGGTATGCCACATCCGACTCGAAGGCCAATTAAGTAATTGGCTTATTCAAACACTCAGTGGTGTCCCAACAAAGCTGTTGGCAGACGAGCAGCAAACTCGTCACGGCAGCCGGTTCCAGTGATGAAATTACACGGTGAGCCTACTTGAGATATCCTCCGCAGCCAATACTGCCTCATTCACTCCCCTATGTCAGAAAAGTAATCACACTGTGATATTGACTGCCGGGGGGCTCCGCGTTGTATTTACATGCTCCACCAGATTTGCTGTCGGACGCGGTGCACCAGATCGGGAAGGCGTGCCGGTAAACGGTGACAGCGTTACCGTTAAAACATCAAGTCCAATACCCCCTCATACTCAGAAAGGGTCAGACACAGCAAGGTAATCTCAAGTGGTTTATTCACTGCCAGAATAGGAGCGCAAAGTCAGTAAAAAGTGAAACGTCTAAGCAGATGCGTTTCAGCTTGGATCAGCTTTCCTCAGTGCCGGTTTCACGGTGAGTTGTTTTTCACCTGGGGTCTATTTAGATTTTAGATACTGCTGTCGCCACTCCCATTCATAGTGATGACTCGGCCCCACTTCCATCTTAAGGGTGTACTGTCCCATTTTTGCGACTCCATTGGGTGCAATACTTCAGCCCGCTGCAGTGCTGTATGCCACATCCGACTTGAAGGCCAATTAAGTAATTGGCTTATTCAAACACTCAGTGGTCTCCCAACAAAGCTGTTGGCAGACGGGCAGCAAACTCGTCACGGCAGCCGGTTCCAGTGATGAAATTACACGGTGAGCCTACTTGAGATATCCTCCGCAGCCAATACTGCCTCATCACTCCCCTAGTCAGAAAAGTAATCACACTGTGATATTGACTGCCGGGGGGCTCCGCGTTGTATTTACATGCTCCACCAGATTTGCTGTCGGACGCGGTGCACCAGATCGGGAAGGCGTGCCGGTAAACGGTGACAGCGTTACCGTTAAAACATCAAGTCCAATACCCCCTCATACTCAGAAAGGGTCCGACACAGCAAGGTAATCTCAAGTGGTTTATTCACTGCCAGAATAGGAGCGCAAAGTCAGTAAAAAGTGAAACGTCTAGGCAGACGCGTTTCAGCTTGGATCAGCTTTCCTCAGTGCCGGTTTCACGGTGAGTTGTTTTTCACCTGGGGTCCATTTAGATACTGCTGTCGCCACTCCCATTCATAGTGATGACTCGGCCCCACTTCCATCTTAAGGGTTTACTGTCCCATTTTTGCGACTCCATTGGGTGCAATACTTCAGCCCGCTGCAGTGCGGTATGCCACATCCGACTCGAAGGCCAATTAAGTAATTGGCTTATTCAAACACTCAGTGGTGTCCCAACGAAGCTGTTGGCAGACGAGCAGCAAACTCGTCACGTCAGCCGGTTCCAGTGATGAAATTACACGGTGAGCCTACTTGAGATATCCTCCGCAGCCAATACTGCCTCATCCCTCCCCTATTCAGAAAAGTAATCACACTGTGATATTGACTGCCGGGGGGGCTCCGCGTTGTATTTACATGCTCCACCAGATTTGCTGTCGGACGCGGTGCACCAGATCGGGAAGGCGTGCCGGTAAACGGTGACAGCGTTACCGTTAAAACATCAAGTCCAATACCCCCTCATACTCAGAAAGGGTCCGACACAGCAAGGTAATCTCAAGTGGTTTATTCACTGCCAGAATAGGAGCGCAAAGTCAGTAAAAAGTGAAACGTCTAGGCAGACGCGTTTCAGCTTGGATCAGCTTTCCTCAGTGCCGGTTTCACGGTGAGTTGTTTTTCACCTGGGGTCCATTTAGATACTGCTGTCGCCACTCCCATTCATAGTGATGACTCGGCCCCACTTCCATCTTAAGGGTGTACTGTCCCATTTTTGCGACTCCATTGGGTGCAATACTTCAGCCCGCTGCAGTGCTGGTATGCCACATCCGACTCGAAGGCCAATTAAGTAATTGGCTTATTCAAACACTCAGTGGTGTCCCAACAAAGCTGTTGGCAGACGAGCAGCAAACTCGTCACGGCAGCCGGTTCCAGTGATGAAATTACACGGTGAGCCTACTTGAGATATCCTCCGCAGCCAATACTGCCTCATCACTCCCCTAGTCAGAAAAGTAATCACACTGTGATATTGACTGCCGGGGGGCTCCGCGTTGTATTTACATGCTCCACCAGATTTGCTGTCGGACGCGGTGCACCAGATCGGGAAGGCGTGCCAGTAAACGGTGACAGCGTTACCGTTAAAACATCAAGTCCAATACCCCCTCATACTCAGAAAGGGTCCGACACAGCAAGGTAATCTCAAGTGGTTTATTCACTGCCAGAATAGGAGCGCAAAGTCAGTAAAAAGTGAAACGTCTAGGCAGACGCGTTTCAGCTTGGATCAGCTTTCCTCAGTGCCGGTTTCACGGTGAGTTGTTTTTCACCTGGGGTCCATTTAGATACTGCTGTCGCCACTCCCATTCATAGTGATGACTCGGCCCCACTTCCATCTTAAGGGTTTACTGTCCCATTTTTGCGACTCCATTGGGTGCAATACTTCAGCCCGCTGCAGTGCGGTATGCCACATCCGACTCGAAGGCCAATTAAGTAATTGGCTTATTCAAACACTCAGTGGTGTCCCAACGAAGCTGTTGGCAGACGAGCAGCAAACTCGTCACGGCAGCCGGTTCCAGTGATGAAATTACACGGTGAGCCTACTTGAGATATCCTCCGCAGCCAATACTGCCTCATCCCTCCCCTATTCAGAAAAGTAATCACACTGTGATATTGACTGCCGGGGGGGAGCCGCGTTGTATTTACATACTCCAGCAGATTTGCTGTCGGACGCGGTGCACCAGATCGGGAAGGCGTGCCGGTAAACGGTGACAGCGTTACCGTTAAAGCATCAAGTCCAATACCCCCTCATACTCAGAAAGGGTCCGACACAGCAAGGTAATCTCAAGTGGTTTATTCACTGCCAGAATAGGAGCGCAAAGTCAGTAAAAAGTGAAACGTCTAGGCAGACGCGTTTCAGCTTGGATCAGCTTTCCTCAGTGCCGGTTTCACGGTGAGTTGTTTTTCACCTGGGGTCCGTTTAGATACTGCTGTCGCCACTCCCATTCATAGTGATGGCTCGACCCCACTTTCATCTTAAGGGTGTACTGTCCCATTTTTGCGACTCCATTGGGTGCAATACTTCAGCCCGTTGCAGTGCGGTATGCCACATCCGACTCGAAGGCCAATTAAGTAATTGGCTTATTCAAACACTCAGTGGAGTCCCAACGAAGCTGTTGGCAGACAAGCAGCAAACTCGTCACGTCAGCCGGTTCCAGTGATGAAATTACACGGTGAGCCTACTTGAGATATCCTCCGCAGCCAATACTGCCTCATTCCTCCCCTATGCAGAAAAGTAATCACACTGTGATATTGACTGCCGGGGGGCTCCGCGTTGTATTTACATACTCCACCAGATTTGCTGTCGGACCGCGGTGCACCAGATCGGGAAGGCGTGCCGGTAAACGGTGACAGCGTTACCGTTAAAACATCAAGTCCAATACCCCCTCATACTCAGAAAGGGTCAGACACAGCAAGGTAATCTCAAGTGGTTTATTCACTGCCAGAATAGGAGCGCAAAGTCAGTAAAAAGTGAAACGTCTAAGCAGATGCGTTTCAGCTTGGATCAGCTTTCCTCAGTGCCGGTTTCACGGTGAGTTGTTTTTCACCTGGGGTCTATTTAGATACTGCTGTCGCCACTCCCATTCATAGTGATGACTCGGCCCCACTTCCATCTTAAGGGTGTACTGTCCCATTTTTGCGACTCCATTGGGTGCAATACTTCAGCCCGCTGCAGTGCTGTATGCCACATCCGACTTGAAGGCCAATTAAGTAATTGGCTTATTCAAACACTCAGTGGTCTCCCAACAAAGCTGTTGGCAGACGGGCAGCAAACTCGTCACGGCAGCCGGTTCCAGTGATGAAATTACACGGTGAGCCTACTTGAGATATCCTCCGCAGCCAATACTGCCTCATCACTCCCCTAGTCAGAAAAGTAATCACACTGTGATATTGACTGCCGGGGGGCTCCGCGTTGTATTTACATGCTCCACCAGATTTGCTGTCGGACGCGGTGCACCAGATCGGGAAGGCGTGCCGGTAAACGGTGACAGCGTTACCGTTAAAACATCAAGTCCAATACCCCCTCATACTCAGAAAGGGTCCGACACAGCAAGGTAATCTCAAGTGGTTTATTCACTGCCAGAATAGGAGCGCAAAGTCAGTAAAAAGTGAAACGTCTAGGCAGACGCGTTTCAGCTTGGATCAGCTTTCCTCAGTGCCGGTTTCACGGTGAGTTGTTTTTCACCTGGGGTCCATTTAGATACTGCTGTCGCCACTCCCATTCATAGTGATGACTCGGCCCCACTTCCATCTTAAGGGTGTACTGTCCCATTTTTGCGACTCCATTGGGTGCAATACTTCAGCCCGCTGCAGTGCGGTATGCCACATCCGACTCGAAGGCCAATTAAGTAATTGGCTTATTCAAACACTCAGTGGTGTCCCAACAAAGCTGTTGGCAGACGAGCAGCAAACTCGTCACGGCAGCCGGTTCCAGTGATGAAATTACACGGTGAGCCTACTTGAGATATCCTCCGCAGCCAATACTGCCTCATTCCTCCCCTATGCAGAAAAGTAATCACACTGTGATATTGACTGCCGGGGGGCTCCGCGTTGTATTTACATACTCCACCAGATTTGCTGTCGGACTGCGGTGCACCAGATCGGGAAGGCGTGCCGGTAAACGGTGACAGCGTTACCGTTAAAACATCAAGTCCAATACCCCCTCATACTCAGAAAGGGTCAGACACAGCAAGGTAATCTCAAGTGGTTTATTCACTGCCAGAATAGGAGCGCAAAGTCAGTAAAAAGTGAAACGTCTAAGCAGATGCGTTTCAGCTTGGATCAGCTTTCCTCAGTGCCGGTTTCACGGTGAGTTGTTTTTCACCTGGGGTCTATTTAGATACTGCTGTCGCCACTCCCATTCATAGTGATGACTCGGCCCCACTTCCATCTTAAGGGTGTACTGTCCCATTTTTGCGACTCCATTGGGTGCAATACTTCAGCCCGCTGCAGTGCTGTATGCCACATCCGACTTGAAGGCCAATTAAGTAATTGGCTTATTCAAACACTCAGTGGTCTCCCAACAAAGCTGTTGGCAGACGGGCAGCAAACTCGTCACGGCAGCCGGTTCCAGTGATGAAATTACACGGTGAGCCTACTTGAGATATCCTCCGCAGCCAATACTGCCTCATCACTCCCCTAGTCAGAAAAGTAATCACACTGTGATATTGACTGCCGGGGGGCTCCGCGCTGTATTTACATGCTCCACCAGATTTGCTGTCGGACGCGGTGCACCAGATCGGGAAGGCGTGCCGGTAAACGGTGACAGCGTTACCGTTAAAACATCAAGTCCAATACCCCCTCATACTCAGAAAGGGTCCGACACAGCAAGGTAATCTCAAGTGGTTTATTCACTGCCAGAATAGGAGCGCAAAGTCAGTAAAAAGTGAAACGTCTAGGCAGACGCGTTTCAGCTTGGATCAGCTTTCCTCAGTGCCGGTTTCACGGTGAGTTGTTTTTCACCTGGGGTCCATTTAGATACTGCTGTCGCCACTCCCATTCATAGTGATGACTCGGCCCCACTTCCATCTTAAGGGTGTACTGTCCCATTTTTGCGACTCCATTGGGTGCAATACTTCAGCCCGCTGCAGTGCGGTATGCCACATCCGACTCGAAGGCCAATTAAGTAATTGGCTTATTCAAACACTCAGTGGTGTCCCAACAAAGCTGTTGGCAGACGAGCAGCAAACTCGTCACGGCAGCCGGTTCCAGTGATGAAATTACACGGTGAGCCTACTTGAGATATCCTCCGCAGCCAATACTGCCTCATCCCTCCCCTATTCAGAAAAGTAATCACACTGTGATATTGACTGCCGGGGGGCTCCGCGTTGTATTTACATACTCCACCAGATTTGCTGTCGGACGCGGTGCACCAGATCGGGAAGGCGTGCCGGTAAACGGTGACAGCGTTACCGTTAAAACATCAAGTCCAATACCCCCTCATACTCAGAAAGGGTCCGACACAGCAAGGTAATCTCAAGTGGTTTATTCACTGCCAGAATAGGAGCGCAAAGTCAGTAAAAAGTGAAACGTCTAGGCAGACGCGTTTCAGCTTGGATCAGCTTTCCTCAGTGCCGGTTTCACGGTGAGTTGTTTTTCACCTGGGGTCCATTTAGATACTGCTGTCGCCACTCCCATTCATAGTGATGACTCGGCCCCACTTCCATCTTAAGGGTGTACTGTCCCATTTTTGCGACTCCATTGGGTGCAATACTTCAGCCCGCTGCAGTGCGGTATGCCACATCCGACTCGAAGGCCAATTAAGTAATTGGCTTATTCAAACACTCAGTGGTGTCCCAACAAAGCTGTTGGCAGACGAGCAGCAAACTCGTCACGGCAGCCGGTTCCAGTGATGAAATTACACGGTGAGCCTACTTGAGATATCCTCCGCAGCCAATACTGCCTCATCCCTCCCCTATGTCAGAAAAGTAATCACACTGTGATATTGACTGCCGGGGGGCTCCGCGTTGTATTTACATACTCCACCAGATTTGCTGTCGGACGCGGTGCACCAGATCGGGAAGGCGTGCCGGTAAACGGTGACAGCGTTACCGTTAAAACATCAAGTCCAATACCCCCTCATACTCAGAAAGGGTCCGACACAGCAAGGTAATCTCAAGTGGTTTATTCACTGCCAGAATAGGAGCGCAAAGTCAGTAAAAAGTGAAACGTCTAGGCAGACGCGTTTCAGCTTGGATCAGCTTTCCTCAGTGCCGGTTTCACGGTGAGTTGTTTTTCACCTGGGGTCCATTTAGATACTGCTGTCGCCACTCCCATTCATAGTGATGACTCGGCCCCACTTCCATCTTAAGGGTTTACTGTCCCATTTTTGCGACTCCATTGGGTGCAATACTTCAGCCCGCTGCAGTGCGGTATGCCACATCCGACTCGAAGGCCAATTAAGTAATTGGCTTATTCAAACACTCAGTGGAGTCCCAACGAAGCTGTTGGCAGACAAGCAGCAAACTCGTCACGTCAGCCGGTTCCAGTGATGAAATTACACGGTGAGCCTACTTGAGATATCCTCCGCAGCCAATACTGCCTCATTCCTCCCCTATGCAGAAAAGTAATCACACTGTGATATTGACTGCCGGGGGGCTCCGCGTCGTATTTACATACTCCACCAGATTTGCTGTCGGACCGCGGTGCACCAGATCGGGAAGGCGTGCCGGTAAACGGTGACAGCGTTACCGTTAAAACATCAAGTCCAATACCCCCTCATACTCAGAAAGGGTCAGACACTGCAAGGTAATCTCAAGTGGTTTATTCACTGCCAGAATAGGAGCGCAAAGTCAGTAAAAAGTGAAACGTCTAAGCAGATGCGTTTCAGCTTGGATCAGCTTTCCTCAGTGCCGGTTTCACGGTGAGTTGTTTTTCACCTGGGGTCTATTTAGATTTTAGATACTGCTGTCGCCACTCCCATTCATAGTGATGACTCGGCCCCACTTCCATCTTAAGGGTGTACTGTCCCATTTTTGCGACTCCATTGGGTGCAATACTTCAGCCCGCTGCAGTGCTGTATGCCACATCCGACTTGAAGGCCAATTAAGTAATTGGCTTATTCAAACACTCAGTGGTCTCCCAACAAAGCTGTTGGCAGACGGGCAGCAAACTCGTCACGGCAGCCGGTTCCAGTGATGAAATTACACGGTGAGCCTACTTGAGATATCCTCCGCAGCCAATACTGCCTCATCACTCCCCTAGTCAGAAAAGTAATCACACTGTGATATTGACTGCCGGGGGGCTCCGCGTTGTATTTACATGCTCCACCAGATTTGCTGTCGGACGCGGTGCACCAGATCGGGAAGGCGTGCCGGTAAACGGTGACAGCGTTACCGTTAAAACATCAAGTCCAATACCCCCTCATACTCAGAAAGGGTCCGACACAGCAAGGTAATCTCAAGTGGTTTATTCACTGCCAGAATAGGAGCGCAAAGTCAGTAAAAAGTGAAACGTCTAGGCAGACGCGTTTCAGCTTGGATCAGCTTTCCTCAGTGCCGGTTTCACGGTGAGTTGTTTTTCACCTGGGGTCCATTTAGATACTGCTGTCGCCACTCCCATTCATAGTGATGACTCGGCCCCACTTCCATCTTAAGGGTTTACTGTCCCATTTTTGCGACTCCATTGGGTGCAATACTTCAGCCCGCTGCAGTGCGGTATGCCACATCCGACTCGAAGGCCAATTAAGTAATTGGCTTATTCAAACACTCAGTGGTGTCCCAACGAAGCTGTTGGCAGACGAGCAGCAAACTCGTCACGGCAGCCGGTTCCAGTGATGAAATTACACGGTGAGCCTACTTGAGATATCCTCCGCAGCCAATACTGCCTCATCCCTCCCCTATTCAGAAAAGTAATCACACTGTGATATTGACTGCCGGGGGGAGCCGCGTTGTATTTACATACTCCAGCAGATTTGCTGTCGGACGCGGTGCACCAGATCGGGAAGGCGTGCCGGTAAACGGTGACAGCGTTACCGTTAAAGCATCAAGTCCAATACCCCCTCATACTCAGAAAGGGTCCGACACAGCAAGGTAATCTCAAGTGGTTTATTCACTGCCAGAATAGGAGCGCAAAGTCAGTAAAAAGTGAAACGTCTAGGCAGACGCGTTTCAGCTTGGATCAGCTTTCCTCAGTGCCGGTTTCACGGTGAGTTGTTTTTCACCTGGGGTCCGTTTAGATACTGCTGTCGCCACTCCCATTCATAGTGATGGCTCGACCCCACTTTCATCTTAAGGGTGTACTGTCCCATTTTTGCGACTCCATTGGGTGCAATACTTCAGCCCGTTGCAGTGCGGTATGCCACATCCGACTCGAAGGCCAATTAAGTAATTGGCTTATTCAAACACTCAGTGGAGTCCCAACGAAGCTGTTGGCAGACAAGCAGCAAACTCGTCACGTCAGCCGGTTCCAGTGATGAAATTACACGGTGAGCCTACTTGAGATATCCTCCGCAGCCAATACTGCCTCATTCCTCCCCTATGCAGAAAAGTAATCACACTGTGATATTGACTGCCGGGGGGCTCCGCGTTGTATTTACATACTCCACCAGATTTGCTGTCGGACCGCGGTGCACCAGATCGGGAAGGCGTGCCGGTAAACGGTGACAGCGTTACCGTTAAAACATCAAGTCCAATACCCCCTCATACTCAGAAAGGGTCCGACACAGCAAGGTAATCTCAAGTGGTTTATTCACTGCCAGAATAGGAGCGCAAAGTCAGTAAAAAGTGAAACGTCTAAGCAGATGCGTTTCAGCTTGGATCAGCTTTCCTCAGTGCCGGTTTCACGGTGAGTTGTTTTTCACCTGGGGTCTATTTAGATACTGCTGTCGCCACTCCCATTCATAGTGATGACTCGGCCCCACTTCCATCTTAAGGGTTTACTGTCCCATTTTTGCGACTCCATTGGGTGCAATACTTCAGCCCGCTGCAGTGCGGTATGCCACATCCGACTCGAAGGCCAATTAAGTAATTGGCTTATTCAAACACTCAGTGGTGTCCCAACGAAGCTGTTGGCAGACGAGCAGCAAACTCGTCACGGCAGCCGGTTCCAGTGATGAAATTACACGGTGAGCCTACTTGAGATATCCTCCGCAGCCAATACTGCCTCATCCCTCCCCTATTCAGAAAAGTAATCACACTGTGATATTGACTGCCGGGGGGAGCCGCGTTGTATTTACATACTCCAGCAGATTTGCTGTCGGACGCGGTGCACCAGATCGGGAAGGCGTGCCGGTAAACGGTGACAGCGTTACCGTTAAAGCATCAAGTCCAATACCCCCTCATACTCAGAAAGGGTCCGACACAGCAAGGTAATCTCAAGTGGTTTATTCACTGCCAGAATAGGAGCGCAAAGTCAGTAAAAAGTGAAACGTCTAGGCAGACGCGTTTCAGCTTGGATCAGCTTTCCTCAGTGCCGGTTTCACGGTGAGTTGTTTTTCACCTGGGGTCCGTTTAGATACTGCTGTCGCCACTCCCATTCATAGTGATGGCTCGACCCCACTTTCATCTTAAGGGTGTACTGTCCCATTTTTGCGACTCCATTGGGTGCAATACTTCAGCCCGCTGCAGTGCGGTATGCCACATCCGACTCGAAGGCCAATTAAGTAATTGGCTTATTCAAACACTCAGTGGTGTCCCAACGAAGCTGTTGGCAGACGAGCAGCAAACTCGTCACGGCAGCCGGTTCCAGTGATGAAATTACACGGTGAGCCTACTTGAGATATCCTCCGCAGCCAATACTGCCTCATCCCTCCCCTATTCAGAAAAGTAATCACACTGTGATATTGACTGCCGGGGGGAGCCGCGTTGTATTTACATACTCCAGCAGATTTGCTGTCGGACGCGGTGCACCAGATCGGGAAGGCGTGCCGGTAAACGGTGACAGCGTTACCGTTAAAGCATCAAGTCCAATACCCCCTCATACTCAGAAAGGGTCCGACACAGCAAGGTAATCTCAAGTGGTTTATTCACTGCCAGAATAGGAGCGCAAAGTCAGTAAAAAGTGAAACGTCTAGGCAGACGCGTTTCAGCTTGGATCAGCTTTCCTCAGTGCCGGTTTCACGGTGAGTTGTTTTTCACCTGGGGTCCGTTTAGATACTGCTGTCGCCACTCCCATTCATAGTGATGGCTCGACCCCACTTTCATCTTAAGGGTGTACTGTCCCATTTTTGCGACTCCATTGGGTGCAATACTTCAGCCCGTTGCAGTGCGGTATGCCACATCCGACTCGAAGGCCAATTAAGTAATTGGCTTATTCAAACACTCAGTGGTCTCCCAACAAAGCTGTTGGCAGACGGGCAGCAAACTCGTCACGGCAGCCGGTTCCAGTGATGAAATTACACGGTGAGCCTACTTGAGATATCCTCCGCAGCCAATACTGCCTCATCACTCCCCTAGTCAGAAAAGTAATCACACTGTGATATTGACTGCCGGGGGGCTCCGCGTTGTATTTACATGCTCCACCAGATTTGCTGTCGGACGCGGTGCACCAGATCGGGAAGGCGTGCCAGTAAACGGTGACAGCGTTACCGTTAAAACATCAAGTCCAATACCCCCTCATACTCAGAAAGGGTCCGACACAGCAAGGTAATCTCAAGTGGTTTATTCACTGCCAGAATAGGAGCGCAAAGTCAGTAAAAAGTGAAACGTCTAGGCAGACGCGTTTCAGCTTGGATCAGCTTTCCTCAGTGCCGGTTTCACGGTGAGTTGTTTTTCACCTGGGGTCCATTTAGATACTGCTGTCGCCACTCCCATTCATAGTGATGACTCGGCCCCACTTCCATCTTAAGGGTGTACTGTCCCATTTTTGCGACTCCATTGGGTGCAATACTTCAGCCCGCTGCAGTGCGGTATGCCACATCCGACTTGAAGGCCAATTAAGTAATTGGCTTATTCAAACACTCAGTGGTCTCCCAACAAAGCTGTTGGCAGACGGGCAGCAAACTCGTCACGGCAGCCGGTTCCAGTGATGAAATTACACGGTGAGCCTACTTGAGATATCCTCCGCAGCCAATACTGCCTCATTCCTCCCCTATGCAGAATAGTAATCACACTGTGATATTGACAGCCGGGGGGCTCCGCGTTGTATTTACATACTCCACCAGATTTGCTGTCGACCGCGTTGCACCAGATCGGGAAGGCGTGCCGGTAAACGGTGACAGCGTTACCATTAAAACATCAAGTCCAATACCCCCTCATACTCAGAAAGGGTCAGACACAGCAAGGTAATCTCAAGTGGTTTATTCACTGCCAGAATAGGAGCGCAAAGTCAGTAAAAAGTGAAACGTCTAAGCAGATGCGTTTCAGCTTGGATCAGCTTTCCTCAGTGCCGGTTTCACGGTGAGTTGTTTTTCACCTGGGGTCTATTTAGATACTGCTGTCGCCACTCCCATTCATAGTGATGACTCGGCCCCACTTCCATCTTAAGGGTGTACTGTCCCATTTTTGCGACTCCATTGGGTGCAATACTTCAGCCCGCTGCAGTGCTGTATGCCACATCCGACTTGAAGGCCAATTAAGTAATTGGCTTATTCAAACACTCAGTGGTCTCCCAACAAAGCTGTTGGCAGACGGGCAGCAAACTCGTCACGGCAGCCGGTTCCAGTGATGAAATTACACGGTGAGCCTACTTGAGATATCCTCCGCAGCCAATACTGCCTCATCACTCCCCTAGTCAGAAAAGTAATCACACTGTGATATTGACTGCCGGGGGGCTCCGCGCTGTATTTACATGCTCCACCAGATTTGCTGTCGGACGCGGTGCACCAGATCGGGAAGGCGTGCCAGTAAACGGTGACAGCGTTACCGTTAAAACATCAAGTCCAATACCCCCTCATACTCAGAAAGGGTCCGACACAGCAAGGTAATCTCAAGTGGTTTATTCACTGCCAGAATAGGAGTGCAAAGTCAGTAAAAAGTGAAACGTCTAGGCAGACGCGTTTCAGCTTGGATCAGCTTTCCTCAGTGCCGGTTTCACGGTGAGTTGTTTTTCACCTGGGGTCCATTTAGATACTGCTGTCGCCACTCCCATTCATAGTGATGACTCGGCCCCACTTCCATCTTAAGGGTTTACTGTCCCATTTTTGCGACTCCATTGGGTGCAATACTTCAGCCCGCTGCAGTGCGGTATGCCACATCCGACTCGAAGGCCAATTAAGTAATTGGCTTATTCAAACACTCAGTGGTGTCCCAACAAAGCTGTTGGCAGACGAGCAGCAAACTCGTCACGGCAGCCGGTTCCAGTGATGAAATTACACGGTGAGCCTACTTGAGATATCCTCCGCAGCCAATACTGCCTCATTCCTCCCCTATGCAGAATAGTAATCACACTGTGATATTGACAGCCGGGGGGCTCCGCGTTGTATTTACATACTCCACCAGATTTGCTGTCGACCGCGTTGCACCAGATCGGGAAGGCGTGCCGGTAAACGGTGACAGCGTTACCGTTAAAACATCAAGTCCAATACCCCCTCATACTCAGAAAGGGTCAGACACAGCAAGGTAATCTCAAGTGGTTTATTCACTGCCAGAATAGGAGCGCAAAGTCAGTAAAAAGTGAAACGTCTAACCAGATGCGTTTCAGCTTGGATCAGCTTTCCTCAGTGCCGGTTTCACGGTGAGTTGTTTTTCACCTGGGGTCTATTTAGATACTGCTGTCGCCACTCCCATTCATAGTGATGACTCGGCCCCACTTCCATCTTAAGGGTGTACTGTCCCATTTTTGCGACTCCATTGGGTGCAATACTTCAGCCCGCTGCAGTGCTGTATGCCACATCCGACTTGAAGGCCAATTAAGTAATTGGCTTATTCAAACACTCAGTGGTCTCCCAACAAAGCTGTTGGCAGACGGGCAGCAAACTCGTCACGGCAGCCGGTTCCAGTGATGAAATTACACGGTGAGCCTACTTGAGATATCCTCCGCAGCCAATACTGCCTCATCACTCCCCTAGTCAGAAAAGTAATCACACTGTGATATTGACTGCCGGGGGGCTCCGTGCTGTATTTACATGCTCCACCAGATTTGCTGTCGGACGCGGTGCACCAGATCGGGAAGGCGTGCCAGTAAACGGTGACAGCGTTACCGTTAAAACATCAAGTCCAATACCCCCTCATACTCAGAAAGGGTCCGACACAGCAAGGTAATCTCAAGTGGTTTATTCACTGCCAGAATAGGAGCGCAAAGTCAGTAAAAAGTGAAACGTCTAGGCAGACGCGTTTCAGCTTGGATCAGCTTTCCTCAGTGCCGGTTTCACGGTGAGTTGTTTTTCACCTGGGGTCCATTTAGATACTGCTGTCGCCACTCCCATTCATAGTGATGACTCGGCCCCACTTCCATCTTAAGGGTTTACTGTCCCATTTTTGCGACTCCATTGGGTGCAATACTTCAGCCCGCTGCAGTGCGGTATGCCACATCCGACTCGAAGGCCAATTAAGTAATTGGCTTATTCAAACACTCAGTGGTGTCCCAACAAAGCTGTTGGCAGACGAGCAGCAAACTCGTCACGGCAGCCGGTTCCAGTGATGAAATTACACGGTGAGCCTACTTGAGATATCCTCCGCAGCCAATACTGCCTCATCCCTCCCCTATTCAGAAAAGTAATCACACTGTGATATTGACTGCCGGGGGGAGCCGCGTTGTATTTACATACTCCACCAGATTTGCTGTCGGACGCGGTGCACCAGATCGGGAAGGCGTGCCGGTAAACGGTGACAGCGTTACCGTTAAAGCATCAAGTCCAATACCCCCTCATACTCAGAAAGGGTCCGACACAGCAAGGTAATCTCAAGTGGTTTATTCACTGCCAGAATAGGAGCGCAAAGTCAGTAAAAAGTGAAACGTCTAGGCAGACGCGTTTCAGCTTGGATCAGCTTTCCTCAGTGCCGGTTTCACGGTGAGTTGTTTTTCACCTGGGGTCTATTTAGATACTGCTGTCGCCACTCCCATTCATAGTGATGACTCGGCCCCACTTCCATCTTAAGGGTGTACTGTCCCATTTTTGCGACTCCATTGGGTGCAATACTTCAGCCCGCTGCAGTGCTGTATGCCACATCCGACTTGAAGGCCAATTAAGTAATTGGCTTATTCAAACACTCAGTGGTCTCCCAACAAAGCTGTTGGCAGACGGGCAGCAAACTCGTCACGGCAGCCGGTTCCAGTGATGAAATTACACGGTGAGCCTACTTGAGATATCCTCCGCAGCCAATACTGCCTCATCACTCCCCTAGTCAGAAAAGTAATCACACTGTGATATTGACTGCCGGGGGGGCTCTGCGCTGTATTTACATGCTCCACCAGATTTGCTGTCGGACGCAATGCACCAGATCGGGAAGGCGTGCCAGTAAACGGTGACAGCGTTACCGTTAAAACATCAAGTCCAATACCCCCTCATACTCAGAAAGGGTCCGACACAGCAAGGTGATCTCAAGTGGTTTATTCACTGCCAGAATAGGAGCGCAAAGTCAGTAAAAAGTGAAACGTCTAGGCAGACGCGTGTCAGCTTGGATCAGCTTTCCTCAGTGCCGGTTTCACGGTGAGTTGTTTTTCACCTGGGGTCCATTTAGATACTGCTGTCGCCACTCCCATTCATAGTGATGACTCAGCCCCACTTCCATCTTAAGGGTTTACTGTCCCATTTTTGCGACTCCATTGGGTCAATACTTCAGCCCGCTGCAGTGCGGTATGCCACATCCGACTCGAAGGCCAATTAAGTAATTGGCTTATTCAAACACTCAGTGGAGTCCCAACGAAGCTGTTGGCAGACAAGCAGCAAACTCGTCACGTCAGCCGGTTCCAGTGATGAAATTACACGGTGAGCCTACTTGAGATATCCTCCGCAGCCAATACTGCCTCATTCCTCCCCTATGCAGAAAAGTAATCACACTGTGATATTGACTGCCGGGGTGGCTCTGCGTTGTATTTACATACTCCACCAGATTTGCTGTCGGACCGCGGTGCACCAGATCGGGAAGGCGTGCCGGTAAACGGTGACAGCGTTACCGTTAAAACATCAAGTCCAATACCCCCTCATACTCAGAAAGGGTCAGACACAGCAAGGTAATCTCAAGTGGTTTATTCACTGCCAGAATAGGAGCGCAAAGTCAGTAAAAAGTGAAACGTCTAAGCAGATGCGTTTCAGCTTGGATCAGCTTTCCTCAGTGCCGGTTTCACGGTGAGTTGTTTTTCACCTGGGGTCTATTTAGATTTTAGATACTGCTGTCGCCACTCCCATTCATAGTGATGACTCGGCCCCACTTCCATCTTAAGGGTGTACTGTCCCATTTTTGCGACTCCATTGGGTGCAATACTTCAGCCCGCTGCAGTGCTGTATGCCACATCCGACTTGAAGGCCAATTAAGTAATTGGCTTATTCAAACACTCAGTGGTCTCCCAACAAAGCTGTTGGCAGACGGGCAGCAAACTCGTCACGGCAGCCGGTTCCAGTGATGAAATTACACGGTGAGCCTACTTGAGATATCCTCCGCAGCCAATACTGCCTCATCACTCCCCTAGTCAGAAAAGTAATCACACTGTGATATTGACTGCCGGGGGGCTCCGCGTTGTATTTACATGCTCCACCAGATTTGCTGTCGGACGCGGTGCACCAGATCGGGAAGGCGTGCCGGTAAACGGTGACAGCGTTACCGTTAAAACATCAAGTCCAATACCCCCTCATACTCAGAAAGGGTCCGACACAGCAAGGTAATCTCAAGTGGTTTATTCACTGCCAGAATAGGAGCGCACAGTCAGTAAAAAGTGAAACGTCTAGGCAGACGCGTTTCAGCTTGGATCAGCTTTCCTCAGTGCCGGTTTCACGGTGAGTTGTTTTTCACCTGGGGTCCATTTAGATACTGCTGTCGCCACTCCCATTCATAGTGATCGACTCGGCCCCACTTCCATCTTAAGGGTTTACTGTCCCATTTTTGCGACTCCATTGGGTGCAATACTTCAGCCCGCTGCAGTGCGGTATGCCACATCCGACTCGAAGGCCAATTAAGTAATTGGCTCATTCAAACACTCAGTGGTGTCCCAACGAAGCTGTTGGCAGACGAGCAGCAAACTCGTCACGTCAGCCGGTTCCAGTGATGAAATTACACGGTGAGCCTACTTGAGATATCCTCCGCAGCCAATACTGCCTCATCCCTCCCCTATTCAGAAAAGTAATCACACTGTGATATTGACTGCCGGGGGGAGCCGCGTTGTATTTACATACTCCAGCAGATTTGCTGTCGGACGCGGTGCACCAGATCGGGAAGGCGTGCCGGTAAACGGTGACAGCGTTACCGTTAAAGCATCAAGTCCAATACCCCCTCATACTCAGAAAGGGTCCGACACAGCAAGGTAATCTCAAGTGGTTTATTCACTGCCAGAATAGGAGCGCAAAGTCAGTAAAAAGTGAAACGTCTAGGCAGACGCGTTTCAGCTTGGATCAGCTTTCCTCAGTGCCGGTTTCACGGTGAGTTGTTTTTCACCTGGGGTCCGTTTAGATACTGCTGTCGCCACTCCCATTCATAGTGATGGCTCGACCCCACTTTCATCTTAAGGGTGTACTGTCCCATTTTTGCGACTCCATTGGGTGCAATACTTCAGCCCGTTGCAGTGCGGTATGCCACATCCGACTCGAAGGCCAATTAAGTAATTGGCTTATTCAAACACTCAGTGGAGTCCCAACGAAGCTGTTGGCAGACAAGCAGCAAACTCGTCACGGCAGCCGGTTCCAGTGATGAAATTACACGGTGAGCCTACTTGAGATATCCTCCGCAGCCAATACTGCCTCATTCCTCCCCTATGCAGAAAAGTAATCACACTGTGATATTGACTGCCGGGGGGCTCCGCGTTGTATTTACATACTCCACCAGATTTGCTGTCGGACCGCGGTGCACCAGATCGGGAAGGCGTGCCGGTAAACGGTGACAGCGTTACCGTTAAAACATCAAGTCCAATACCCCCTCATACTCAGAAAGGGTCCGACACAGCAAGGTAATCTCAAGTGGTTTATTCACTGCCAGAATAGGAGCGCAAAGTCAGTAAAAAGTGAAACGTCTAAGCAGATGCGTTTCAGCTTGGATCAGCTTTCCTCAGTGCCGGTTTCACGGTGAGTTGTTTTTCACCTGGGGTCTATTTAGATACTGCTGTCGCCACTCCCATTCATAGTGATGACTCGGCCCCACTTCCATCTTAAGGGTTTACTGTCCCATTTTTGCGACTCCATTGGGTGCAATACTTCAGCCCGCTGCAGTGCGGTATGCCACATCCGACTCGAAGGCCAATTAAGTAATTGGCTTATTCAAACACTCAGTGGTGTCCCAACGAAGCTGTTGGCAGACGAGCAGCAAACTCGTCACGGCAGCCGGTTCCAGTGATGAAATTACACGGTGAGCCTACTTGAGATATCCTCCGCAGCCAATACTGCCTCATCCCTCCCCTATTCAGAAAAGTAATCACACTGTGATATTGACTGCCGGGGGGAGCCGCGTTGTATTTACATACTCCAGCAGATTTGCTGTCGGACGCGGTGCACCAGATCGGGAAGGCGTGCCGGTAAACGGTGACAGCGTTACCGTTAAAGCATCAAGTCCAATACCCCCTCATACTCAGAAAGGGTCCGACACAGCAAGGTAATCTCAAGTGGTTTATTCACTGCCAGAATAGGAGCGCAAAGTCAGTAAAAAGTGAAACGTCTAGGCAGACGCGTTTCAGCTTGGATCAGCTTTCCTCAGTGCCGGTTTCACGGTGAGTTGTTTTTCACCTGGGGTCCGTTTAGATACTGCTGTCGCCACTCCCATTCATAGTGATGGCTCGACCCCACTTTCATCTTAAGGGTGTACTGTCCCATTTTTGCGACTCCATTGGGTGCAATACTTCAGCCCGCTGCAGTGCGGTATGCCACATCCGACTCGAAGGCCAATTAAGTAATTGGCTTATTCAAACACTCAGTGGTCTCCCAACAAAGCTGTTGGCAGACGGGCAGCAAACTCGTCACGGCAGCCGGTTCCAGTGATGAAATTACACGGTGAGCCTACTTGAGATATCCTCCGCAGCCAATACTGCCTCATCACTCCCCTAGTCAGAAAAGTAATCACACTGTGATATTGACTGCCGGGGGGCTCCGCGCTGTATTTACATGCTCCACCAGATTTGCTGTCGGACGCGGTGCACCAGATCGGGAAGGCGTGCCAGTAAACGGTGACAGCGTTACCGTTAAAACATCAAGTCCAATACCCCCTCATACTCAGAAAGGGTCCGACACAGCAAGGTAATCTCAAGTGGTTTATTCACTGCCAGAATAGGAGTGCAAAGTCAGTAAAAAGTGAAACGTCTAGGCAGACGCGTTTCAGCTTGGATCAGCTTTCCTCAGTGCCGGTTTCACGGTGAGTTGTTTTTCACCTGGGGTCCATTTAGATACTGCTGTCGCCACTCCCATTCATAGTGATGACTCGGCCCCACTTCCATCTTAAGGGTGTACTGTCCCATTTTTGCGACTCCATTGGGTGCAATACTTCAGCCCGCTGCAGTGCTGTATGCCACATCCGACTTGAAGGTCAATTAAGTAATTGGCTTATTCAAACACTCAGTGGTCTCCCAACAAAGCTGTTGGCAGACGGGCAGCAAACTCGTCACGGCAGCCGGTTCCAGTGATGAAATTACACGGTGAGCCTACTTGAGATATCCTCCGCAGCCAATACTGCCTCATTCCTCCGCTATGCAGAATAGTAATCACACTGTGATATTGACAGCCGGGGGGGCTCCGCGTTGTATTTACATACTCCACCAGATTTGCTGTCGACCGCGTTGCACCAGATCGGGAAGGCGTGCCGGTAAACGGTGACAGCGTTACCGTTAAAACATCAAGTCCAATACCCCCTCATACTCAGAAAGGGTCAGACAAAGCAAGGTAATCTCAAGTGGTTTATTCACTGCCAGAATAGGAGCGCAAAGTCAGTAAAAAGTGAAACGTCTAACCTGATGCGTTTAAGCTTGGATCAGCTTTCCTCAGTGCCGGTTTCACGGTGAGTTGTTTTTCACCTGGGGTCTATTTAGATACTGCTGTCGCCACTCCCATTCATAGTGATGACTCGGCCCCACTTCCATCTTAAGGGTGTACTGTCCCATTTTTGCGACTCCATTGGGTGCAATACTTCAGCCCGCTGCAGTGCTGTATGCCACATCCGACTTGAAGGCCAATTAAGTAATTGGCTTATTCAAACACTTAGTGGTCTCCCAACAAAGCTGTTGGCAGACGGGCAGCAAACTCGTCACGGCAGCCGGTTCCAGTGATGAAATTACACGGTGAGCCTACTTGAGATATCCTCCGCAGCCAATACTGCCTCATCACTCCCCTAGTCAGAAAAGTAATCACACTGTGATATTGACTGCCGGGGGGGCTCCGCGCTGCATTTACATGCTCCACCAGATTTGCTGTCGGACGCGGTGCACCAGATCGGGAAGGCGTGCCAGTAAACGGTGACAGCGTTACCGTTAAAACATCAAGTCCAATACCCCCTCATACTCAGAAAGGGTCCGACACAGCAAGGTAATCTCAAGTGGTTTATTCACTGCCAGAATAGGAGTGCAAAGTCAGTAAAAAGTGAAACGTCTAGGCAGACGCGTTTCAGCTTGGATCAGCTTTCCTCAGTGCCGGTTTCACGGTGAGTTGTTTTTCACCTGGGGTCCATTTAGATACTGCTGTCGCCACTCCCATTCATAGTGATGACTCGGCCCCACTTCCATCTTAAGGGTTTACTGTCCCATTTTTGCGACTCCATTGGGTGCAATACTTCAGCCCGCTGCAGTGCGGTATGCCACATCCGACTCGAAGGCCAATTAAGTAATTGGCTTATTCAAACACTCAGTGGTGTCCCAACAAAGCTGTTGGCAGACGAGCAGCAAACTCGTCACGGCAGCCGGTTCCAGTGATGAAATTACACGGTGAGCCTACTTGAGATATCCTCCGCAGCCAATACTGCCTCATCCCTCCCCTATTCAGAAAAGTAATCACACTGTGATATTGACTGGGGGGGGGGAGCCGTGTTGTATTTACATACTCCACCAGATTTGCTGTCGGACGCGGTGCACCAGATCGGGAAGGCGTGCCGGTAAACGGTGACAGCGTTACCGTTAAAGCATCAAGTCCAATATCCCCTCATACTCAGAAAGGGTCCGACACAGCAAAGTAATCTCAAGTGGTTTATTCACTGCCAGAATAGGAGCGCAAAGTCAGTAAAAAGTGAAACGTCTAGGCAGACGCGTTTCAGCTTGGATTAGCTTTCCTCAGTGCCGGTTTCACAGTGAGTTGTTTTTCACCTGGGGTCTATTGATACTGCTGTTGCCACTCCCATTCATAGTGATGACTGGGCCCCACTTCCATCTTAAGGGTGTACTGTCCCATTTTTGCGACTCCATTGGGTGCAATACTTCAGCCCGCTGCAGTGCTGTATGCCACATCCGACTTGAAGGCCAATTAAGTAATTGGCTTATTCAAACACTCAGTGGTCTCCCAACAAAGCTGTTGCAGACGGGCAGCAAACTCGTCACGGCAGCCGGTTCCTGTGATGAAATTACACAGTGAGCCTACTTGAGATATCCTCCGCAGCCAATACTGCCTCATCACTCCCCTAGTCAGAAAAGTAATCACACTGTGATATTGACTGCCGGGGGGGCTCTGCGCTGTATTTACATGCTCCACCAGATTTGCTGTCGGACGCGGTGCACCAGATCGGGAAGGCGTGCCAGTAAACGGTGACAGCGTTACCGTTAAAACATCAAGTCCAATACCCCCTCATACTCAGAAAGGGTCCGACACAGCAAGGTGATCTCAAGTGGTTTATTCACTGCCAGAATAGGAGCGCAAAGTCAGTAAAAAGTGAAACGTCTAGGCAGACGCGTGTCAGCTTGGATCAGCTTTCCTCAGTGCCGGTTTCACGGTGAGTCTTTTTTCACCTGGGGTCCATTTAGATACTGCTGTCGCCACTCCCATTCATAGTGATGACTCAGCCCCACTTCCATCTTAAGGGTTTACTGTCCCATTTTTGCGACTCCATTGGGTCAATACTTCAGCCCGCTGCAGTGCGGTATGCCACATCCGACTCGAAGGCCAATTAAGTAATTGGCTTATTCAAACACTCAGTGGAGTCCCAACGAAGCTGTTGGCAGACAAGCAGCAAACTCGTCACGCCAGCCGGTTCCAGTGATGAAATTACACGGTGAGCCTACTTGAGATATCCTCCGCAGCCAATACTGCCTCATTCCTCCCCCATGCAGAAAAGTAATCACACTGTGATATTGACTGCCGGTGTGGCTCTGCCTCGTATTTACATACTCCACCAGATTTGCTGTCGACCGCGTTGCACCAGATCGGGAAGGCGTGCCGGTAAACGGTGACAGCGTTACCGTTAAAACATCAAGTCCAATACCCCCTCATACTCAGAAAGGGTCAGACACTGCAAGGTAATCTCAAGTGGTTTATTCACTGCCAGAATCGGAGCGCAAAGTCAGTAAAAAGTGAAACGTCTAAGCAGATGCGTTTCAGCTTGGATCAGCTTTCCTCAGTGCCGGTTTCACGGTGAGTTATTTTTCACCTGGGGTCTATTTAGATTTTAGATACTGCTGTCGCCACTCCCAATCATAGTGATGACTCGGCCCCACTTCCATCTTAAGGGTGTACTGTCCCATTTTTGCGACTCCATTGGGTGCAATACTTCAGCCCGCTGCAGTGCTGTATGCCACATCCGACTTGAAGGCCAATTAAGTAATTGGCTTATTCAAACACTCAGTGGTCTCCCAACAAAGCTGTTGGCAGACGGGCAGCAAACTCGTCACGGCAGCCGGTTCCAGTGATGAAATTACACGGTGAGCCTACTTGAGATATCCTCCGCAGCCAATACTGCCTCATCACTCCCCTAGTCAGAAAAGTAATCACACTGTGATATTGACTGCCGGGGGGCTCCGCGTTGTATTTACATGCTCCACCAGATTTGCTGTCGGACGCGGTGCACCAGATCGGGAAGGCGTGCCGGTAAACGGTGACAGCGTTACCGTTAAAACATCAAGTCCAATACCCCCTCATACTCAGAAAGGGTCCGACACAGCAAGGTAATCTCAAGTGGTTTATT
Organism: Calotriton arnoldi; assembly: GCA_963921515.1. Classification (NCBI taxonomy): domain Eukaryota; kingdom Metazoa; phylum Chordata; class Amphibia; order Caudata; family Salamandridae; genus Calotriton; species Calotriton arnoldi. The sequence continues at coordinate 729,828 of CAWUFW010000949.1, read as the reverse complement.
CACTGCCAGAATAGGAGCGCACAGTCAGTAAAAAGTGAAACGTCTAGGCAGACGCGTTTCAGCTTGGATCAGCTTTCCTCAGTGCCGGTTTCACGGTGAGTTGTTTTTCACCTGGGGTCCATTTAGATACTGCTGTCGCCACTCCCATTCATAGTGTCGACTCTGCCCCACTTCCATCTTAAGGGTTTACTGTCCCATTTTTGCGACTCCATTGGGTGCAATACTTCAGCCCGCTGCAGTGCGGTATGCCACATCCGACTCGAAGGCCAATTAAGTAATTGGCTCATTCAAACACTCAGTGGTGTCCCAACGAAGCTGTTGGCAGACGAGCAGCAAACTCGTCACGTTAGCCGGTTCCAGTGATGAAATTACACGGTGAGCCTACTTGAGATATCCTCCGCAGCCAATACTCCCTCATCCCTCCCCTATTCAGAAAAGTAATCACACTGTGCTATTGACTGCCGGGGGGGGGAGCCGCGTTGTATTTACATACTCCAGCAGATTTGCTGTCGGACGCGGTGCACCAGATCGGGAAGGCGTGCCGGTAAACGGTGACAGCGTTACCGTTAAAGTATCAAGTCCAATACCCCCTCATACTCAGAAAGGGTCCGACACAGCAAGGTAATCTCAAGTGGTTTATTCACTGCCAGAATAGGAGCGCAAAGTCAGTAAAAAGTGAAACGTCTAGGCAGACGCGTTTCAGCTTGGATCAGCTTTCCTCAGTGCCGGTTTCACGGTGAGTTGTTTTTCACCTGCGGTCCGTTTAGATACTGCTGTCGCCACTCCCATTCATAGTGATGGCTCGACCCCACTTTCATCTTAAGGGTGTACTGTCACATTTTTGCGACTCCATTGGGTGCAATACTTCAGACCGTTGCAGTGCGGTATGCCACATCCGACTCGAAGGCCAATTAAGTAATTGGCTTATTCAAACACTCAGTGGAGTCCCAACGAAGCTGTTGGCAGACAAGCAGCAAACTCGTCACGTCAGCCGGTTCCAGTGATGAAATTACACGGTGAGCCTACTTGAGATATCCTCCGCAGCCAATACTGCCTCATTCCTCCCCTATGCAGAAAAGTAATCACACTGTGATATTGACTGCCGGGGGGGCTCCGCGTTGTATTTACATACTCCACCAGATTTGCTGTCGACCGCGGTGCACCAGATCGGGAAGGCGTGCCGGTAAACGGTGACAGCGTTACCGTTAAAACATCAAGTCCAATACCCCCTCATACTCAGAAAGGGTCCGACACAGCAAGGTAATCTCAAGTGGTTTATTCACTGCCAGAATAGGAGCGCAAAGTCAGTAAAAAGTGAAACGTCTAAGCAGATGCGTTTCAGCTTGGATCAGCTTTCCTCAGTGCCGGTTTCACGGTGAGTTGTTTTTCACCTGGGGTCTATTTAGATACTGCTGTCGCCACTCCCATTCATAGTGATGACTCGGCCCCACTTCCATCTTAAGGGTTTACTGTCCCATTTTTGCGACTCCATTGGGTGCAATACTTCAGCCCGCTGCAGTGCGGTATGCCACATCCGACTCGAAGGCCAATTAAGTAATTGGCTTATTCAAACACTCAGTGGTGTCCCAACGAAACTGTTGGCAGACGAGCAGCAAACTCGTCACGGCAGCCGGTTCCAGTGATGAAATTACACGGTGAGCCTACTTGAGATATCCTCCGCAGCCATTACTGCCTCATCCCTCCCCTATTCAGAAAAGTAATCACACTGTGATATTGACTGCCGGGGGGGGGAGCCGCGTTGTATTTACATACTCCAGCAGATTTGCTGTCGGACGCGGTGCACCAGATCGGGAAGGCGTGCCGGTAAACGGTGACAGCGTTACCGTTAAAGCATCAAGTCCAATACCCCCTCATACTCAGAAAGGGTCCAACACAGCAAGGTAATCTCAAGTGGTTTATTCACTGCCAGAATAGGAGCGCAAAGTCAGTAAAAAGTGAAACATCTAGGCAGACGCGTTTCAGCTTGGATCAGCTTTCCTCAGTGCCGGTTTCACGGTGAGTTGTTTTTGACCTGGGGTCCGTTTAGATACTGCTGTCGCCACTCCCATTCATAGTGATGGCTCGACCCCACTTTCATCTTAAGGGTGTACTGTCCCATTTTTGCGACTCCATTGGGTGCAATACTTCAGCCCGCTGCAGTGCGGTATGCCACATCCGACTCGAAGGCCAATTAAGTAATTGGCTTATTCAAACACTCAGTGGTGTCCCAACGAAGCTGTTGGCAGACGAGCAGCAAACTCGTCACGGCAGCCGGTTCCACTGATGAAATTACACGGTGAGCCTACTTGAGATATCCTCCGCAGCCAATACTGCCGCATCCCTCCCCTATTCAGAAAAGTAATCACACTGTGATATTGACTGCCGGGGGGGAGCTGCGTTGTATTTACATACTCCAGCAGATTTGCTGTTGGACGCGGTGCACCAGATCGGGAAGGCGTGCCGGTAAACGGTGACAGCGTTACCGTTAAAGCATCAAGTCCAATACCCCCTCATACTCAGAAAGGGTCCGACACAGCAAGGTAATCTCAAGTGGTTTATTCACTGCCAGAATAGGAGCGCAAAGTCAGTAAAAAGTGAAACGTCTAGGCAGACGCGTTTCAGCTTGGATCAGCTTTCCTCAGTGCCGGTTTCACGGTGAGTTGTTTTTCACCTGGGGTCCGTTTAGATAATGCTGTCACCACTCCCATTCATAAAGATGGCTCGACCCCACTTTCATCTTAAGGGTGTACTGTCCCATTTTTGCGACTCCATTGGGTGCAATACTTCAGCCCGTTGCAGTGCGGTATGCCACATCCGACTCGAAGGCCAATTAAGTAATTGGCTTATTCAAACACTCAGTGGTCTCCCAACAAAGCTGTTGCAGACGGGCAGCAAACTCGTCACGGCAGCCGGTTCCAGTGATGAAATTACACAGTGAGCCTACTTGAGATATCCTCCGCAGCCAATACTGCCTCATCACTCCCCTAGTCAGAAAAGTAATCACACTGTGATATTGACTGCCGGGGGGGCTCCGCGCTGTATTTACATGCTCCACCAGATTTGCTGTCGGACGCGGTGCACCAGATCGGGAAGGCGTGCCAGTAAACGGTGATAGCGTTACCGTTAAAACATCAAGTCCAATACCCCCTCATACTCAGAAAGGGTCCGACAGAGCAAGGTAATCTCAAGTGGTTTATTCACTGCCAGAATAGGAGTGCAAAGTCAGTAAAAAGTGAAACGTCTAGGCAGACGCGTTTCAGCTTGGATCAGCTTTCCTCAGTGCCGGTTTCACGGTGAGTTGTTTTTCACCTGGGGTCCATTTAGATACTGCTGTTGCCACTCCCATTCATAGTGATGACTCGGCCCCACTTCCATCTTAAGGGTGTACTGTCCCATTTTTGCGACTCCATTGGGTGCAATACTTCAGCCCGCTGCAGTGCTGTATGCCACATCCGACTTGAAGGTCAATTAAGTAATTGGCTTATTCAAACACTCAGTGGTGTCCCAACGAAGCTGTTGGCAGACGAGCAGCAAACTCGTCACGGCAGCCGGTTCCAGTGATGAAATTACACGGTGAGCCTACTTGAGATATCCTCCGCAGCCAATACTGCCTCATTCCTCCCCTATGCAGAATAGTAATCACACTGTGATATTGACAGCCGGGGGGGCTCCGCGTTGAATTTACATACTCCACCAGATTTGCTGTCGACCGCGTTGCACCAGATCGGGAAGGCGTGCCAGTAAACGGTGACAGCGTTACCGTTAAAACATCAAGTCCAATACCCCCTCATACTCAGAAAGGGTCAGACACAGCAAGGTAATCTCAAGTGGTTTATTCACTGCCAGAATAGGAGCGCAAAGTCAGTAAAAAGTGAAACGTCTAAGCAGATGCGTTTCAGCTTGGATCAGCTTTCTTCAGTGCCGGTTTCACGGTGAGTTGTTTTTCACCTGGGGTCTATTTAGAGACTGCTGTCGCCACTCCCATTCATAGTGATGACTCGGCCCCACTTCCATCTTAAGGGTGTACTGTCCCATTTTTGCGACTCCATTGGGTGCAATACTTCAGCCCGTTGCAGTGCGGTATGCCACATCCGACTCGAAGGCCAATTAAGTAATTGGCTTATTCAAACACTCAGTGGAGTCCCAACGAAGCTGTTGGCAGACAAGCAGCAAACTCGTCACGTCAGCCGGTTCCAGTGATGAAATTACACGGTGAGCCTACTTGAGATATCCTCCGCAGCCAATACTGCCTCATTCCTCCCCTATGCAGAAAAGTAATCACACTGTGATATTGACTGCCGGGGGGGCTCCGCGTCGTATTTACATACTCCACCACATTTGCTGTCGACCGCGGTGCACCAGATCGGGAAGGCGTGCCGGTAAACGGTGACAGCGTTACCGTTAAAACATCAAGTCCAATACCCCCTCATACTCAGAAAGGGTCAGACACTGCAAGGTAATCTCAAGTGGTTTATTCACTGCCAGAATAGGAGCGCAAAGGCAGTAAAAAGTGAAACGTCTAAGCAGATGCGTTTCAGCTTGGATCAGCTTTCCTCAGTGCCGGTTTCACGGTGAGTTGTTTTTCACCTGGGGTCTATTTAGATTTTAGATACTGCTGTCGCCACTCCCATTCATAGTGATGACTCGGACCCACTTCCATCTTAAGGGTGTACTGTCCCATTTTTGCGACTGCATTGGGTGCAATACTTCAGCCCGCTGCAGTGCTGTATGCCACATCCGACTTGAAGGCCAATTAAGTAATTGGCTTATTCAAACACTCAGTGGTCTCCCAACAAAGCTGTTGGCAGACGGGCAGCAAACTCGTCACGGCAGCCGGTTCCAGTGATGAAATTACACGGTGAGCCTACTTGAGATATCCTCCGCAGCCAATACTGCCTCATCACTCCCCTAGTCAGAAAAGTAATCACACTGTGATATTGACTGCCGGGGGGGCTCCGCGTTGTATTTACATACTCCACCAGATTTGCTGTCGACCGCGGTGCACCAGATCGGGAAGGCGTGCCGGTAAACGGTGACAGCGTTACCGTTAAAACATCAAGTCCAATACCCCTCATACTCAGAAAGGGTCAGACACAGCAAGGTAATCTCAAGTGGTTTATTCACTGCCAGAATAGGAGCGCAAAGTCCGTAAAAAGTGAAACGTCTAAGCAGATGCGTTTCAGCTTGGATCAGCTTTCCTCAGTGCCGGTTTCACGGTGAGTTGTTTTTCACCTGGGGTCTATTTAGATACTGCTGTCGCCACTCCCATTCATAGTGATGACTCTGCCCCACTTCCATCTTAAGGGTGTACTGTCCCATTTTTGCGACTCCATTGGGTGCAATACTTCAGCCCGCTGCAGTGCTGTATGCCATATCCGACATGAAGGCCAATTAAGTAATTGGCTTATTCAAACACTCAGTGGTCTCCCAACAAAGCTGTTGGCAGACGGGCAGCAAACTCGTCACGGCAGCCGGTTCCAGTGATGAAATTACACGGTGAGCCTACTTGAGATATCCTCTGCAGCCAATACTGCCTCATCACTCCCCTTTTCAGAAAAGTAATCACACTGTGATATTGACTGCCAGGGGGGGCTCCGCGTTGTATTTACATGCTCCACCAGATTTGCTGTCGGACGCGGTGCACCAGATCGGGAAGGCGTGCCGGTAAACGGTGACAGCGTTACCATTAAAACATCAAGTCCAATACCCCCTCATACTCAGAAAGGGTCCGACACAGCAAGGTAATCTCAAGTGGTTTATTCACTGCCAGAATAGGAGCGCAAAGTCAGTAAAAAGTGAAACGTCTAGGCAGCCGCGTTTCAGCTTGGATCAGCTTTCCTCAGTGCCGGTTTCACGGTGAGTTGTTTTTCACCTGGGGTCCATTTAGATACTGCTGTCGCCACTCCCATTCATAGTGATGACTCGGCCCCACTTCCATCTTAAGGGTTTACTGTCCCATTTTTGCGACTCCATTGGGTGCAATACTTCAGCCCGCTGCAGTGCGGTATGCCACATCCGACTCGAAGGTTAATTAAGTAATTGGCTTATTCAAACACTCAGTGGTGTCCCAATGAAGCTGTTGGCAGACGAGCAGCAAACTCGTCACGGCAGCCGGTTCCACTGATGAAATTACATGGTGAGCCTACTTGAGATATCCTCCTCAGCCAATACTGCCGCATCCCTCCCCTATTCAGAAAAGTAATCACACTGTGATATTGACTGCCGGGGGGGAGCCGCGTTGTATTTACATACTCCAGCAGATTTGCTGTTGGACGCGGTGCACCAGATCGGGAAGGCGTGCCGGTAAACGGTGACAGCGTTACCGTTAAAGCATCAAGTCCAATACCCCCTCATACTCAGAAAGGGTCCGACACAGCAAGGTAATCTCAAGTGGTTTATTCACTGCCAGAATAGGAGCGCAAAGTCAGTAAAAAGTGAAACGTCTAGGCAGACGCGTTTCAGCTTGGATCAGCTTTCCTCAGTGCCGGTTTCACGGTGAGTTGTTTTTCACCTGGGGTCCGTTTAGATACTGCTGTCACCACTCCCATTCATAGTGATGGCTCGACCCCACTTTCATCTTAAGGGTGTACTGTCCCATTTTTGCGACTCCATTGGGTGCAATACTTCAGCCCGTTGCAGTGCGGTATGCCACATCCGACTCGAAGGCCAATTAAGTAATTGGCTTATTCAAACACTCAGTGGAGTCCCAACGAATCTGTTGGCAGACAAGCAGCAAACTCGTCACGTCAGCCGGTTCCAGTGATGAAATTACACAGTGAGCCTACTTGAGATATCCTGCGCAGCCAATACTGCCTCATTCCTCCCCTATGCAGAATAGTAATCACACTGTGATATTGACAGCCGGGGGGGCTCCGCGTTGTATTTACATACTCCACCAGATTTGCTGTCGACCGCGTTGCACCAGATCGGGAAGGCGTGCCGGTAAACGGTGACAGCGTTACCGTTAAAACATCAAGTCCAATACCCCCTCATACTCAGAAAGGGTCAGACACAGCAAGGTAATCTCAAGTGGTTTATTCACTGCCAGAATAGGAGCGCAAAGTCAGTAAAAAGTGAAACGTCTAAGCTGATGCGTTTCAGCTTGGATCAGCTTTCCTCAGTGCCGGTTTCACGGTGAGTGGTTTTTCACCTGGGGTCTATTTAGATACTGCTGTTGCCACTCCCATTCATAGTGATGACTCGGCCCCACTTCCATCTTAAGGGTGTACTGTCCCATTTTTGCGACTCCATTGGGTGCAATACTTCAGCCCGCTGCAGTGCTGTATGCCACATCGACTTGAAGGCCAATTAAGTAATTGGCTTATTCAAACACTCAGTGGTCTCCCAACAAAGCTGTTGGCAGACGGGCAGCAAACTCGTCACGGCAGCCGGTTCCAGTGATGACACGGTGAGCCTACTTGAGATATCCTCCGCAGCCAATACTGCCTCATCACTCCCCTAGTCAGAAAAGTAATCACACTGTGATATTTACTGCCGGGGGGCTCCGCGCTGTATTTACATGCTCCACCAGATTCGCTGTCGGACGCGGTGCACCAGATCGGGAAGGCGTGCCGGTAAACGGTGACAGCGTTACCATTAAAACATCAAGTCCAATACCCCCTCATACTCAGAAAGGGTCCGACACAGCAAGGTAATCTCAAGTGGTTTATTCACTGCCAGAATAGGAGCGCAAAGTCAGTAAAAAGTGAAACGTCTAGGCAGCCGCGTTTCAGCTTGGATCAGCTTTCCTCAGTGCCGGTTTCACGGTGAGTTGTTTTTCACCTGGGGTCCATTTAGATACTGCTGTCGCCACTCCCATTCATAGTGATGACTCGGCCCCACTTCCATCTTAAGGGTTTACTGTCCCATTTTTGCGACTCCATTGGGTGCAATACTTCAGCCCGCTGCAGTGCGGTATGCCACATCCGACTCGAAGGCCAATTAAGTAATTGGCTTATTCAAACACTCAGTGGTGTCCCAATAAAGCTGTTGGCAGACGAGCAGCAAACTCGTCACGGCAGCCGGTTCCACTGATGAAATTACACGGTGAGCCTACTTGAGATATCCTCCGCAGCCAATACTGCCGCATCCCTCCCCTATTCAGAAAAGTAATTACACTGTGATATTGACTGCCGGGGGGGGAGCCGCGTTGTATTTACATACTCCAGCAGATTTGCTGTTGGACGCGGTGCACCAGATCGGGAAGGCGTGCCGGTAAACGGTGACAGCGTTACCGTTAAAGCATCAAGTCCAAAACCCCCTCATACTCAGAAAGGGTCCGACACAGAAAGGTAATCTCAAGTGGTTTATTCACTGCCATAATAGGAGCGCAAAGTCAGTAAAAAGTGAAACGTCTAGGCAGACGCGTTTCAGCTTGGATGAGCTTTCCTCAGTGCCGGTTTCACGGTGAATTGTTTTTCACCTGGGGTCCGTTTAGATACTGCTGTCACCACTCCCATTCATAGTGATGGCTCGACCCCACTTTCATCTTAAGGGTGTACTGTCCCATTTCTGCGACTCCATTGGGTGCAATACTTCAGCCCGTTGCAGTGCGGTATGCCACATCCGACTCGAAGGCCAATTAAGTAATTGGCTTATTCAAACACTCAGTGGAGTCCCAACGAAGCTGTTGGCAGACAAGCAGCAAACTCGTCACGTCAGCCGGTTCCAGTGATGAAATTACACGGTGAGCCTACTTGAGATATCCTCCGCAGCCAATACTGCCTCATTCCTCCCCTATGCAGAATAGTAATCACACTGTGATATTGACAGCCGGGGGGGCTCCGCGTTGTATTTACATACTCCACCAGATTTGCTGTCGACCGCGTTGCACCAGATCGGGAAGGCGTGCCGGTAAACGGTGACAGCGTTACCGTTAAAACATCAAGTCCAATACCCCCTCATACTCAGAAAGGGTCCGACACAGAAAGGTAATCTCAAGTGGTTTATTCACTGCCAGAATAGGAGCGCAAAGTCAGTAAAAAGTGAAACGTCTAAGCAGATGCGTTTCAGCTTGGATCAGCTTTCCTCAGTGCCGGTTTCACAGTGAGTTGTTTTTCACCTGGGGTCTATTTAGATACTGCTGTCGCCACTCCCATTCATAGTGATGACTCGGCCCCACTTCCATCTTAAGGGTGTACTGTCCCATTTTTGCGACTCCATTGGGTGCAATACTTCAGCCCGCTGCAGTGCGGTATGCCACATCCGACTCGAAGGCCAATTAAGTAATTGGCTTATTCAAACACTCAGAGGTGTCCCAACAAAGCTGCGGCAGACGAGCAGCAAACTCGTCACGGCAGCCGGTTCCAGTGATGAAATTACACGGTGAGCCTACTTGAGATATCCTCCGCAGCCAATACTGCCTCATCCCTCCCCTATTCAGAAAAGTAATCACACTGTGATATTGACTGCCGGGGGGGAGCCGTGTTGTATTTACATACTCCACCAGATTTGCTGTCAGACGCGGTGCACCAGATCGGGAAGGCGTGCTGGTAAACGGTGACAGCGTTACCGTTAAAGCATCAAGTCCAATATCCCCTCATACTCAGAAAGGGTCCGACACAGCAAGGTAATCTCAAGTGGTTTATTCACTGCCAGAATAGGAGCGCAAAGTCAGTAAAAAGTGAAACGTCTAGGCAGACGCGTTTCAGCTTGGATCAGCTTTCCTCAGTGCCGGTTTCACGGTGAGTTGTTTTTCACCTGGGGTCCATTTAGATACTGCTGTCACCACTCCCATTCATAGTGATGGCTCGACCCCATTTCCATCTTAAGGGTGTACTGTCCCATTTTTGCGACTCCATTGGGTGCAATACTTCAGCCTGCTGCAGTGCGGTATGCCACATCCGACTCAAAGGCCAATTAAGTAATTGGCTTATTCAAACACTCAGTGGAGTCCCAACGAAGCTGTTGGCAGACAAGCAGCAAACTCGTCCACGTCAGCCGGTTCCAGCGATGAAATTACACGGTGAGCCTACTTGAGATATCCTCCGCAGCCAATACTGCCTCATTCCTCCCCTATGCAGAAAAGTAATCACACTGTGATATTGACTGCCGGGGGCTCCGCGTTGTATTTACATACTCCACCAGATTTGCTGTCGACCGCGGTGCACCAGATCGGGAAGGCGTGCCGGTAAACGGTGACAGCGTTACCGTTAAAACATCAAGTCCAATACCCCTCATACTCAGAAAGGGTCAGACACAGCAAGGTAATCTCAAGTGGTTTATTCACTGCCAGAATAGGAGCGCAAAGTCAGTAAAAAGTGAAACGTCTAGGCAGACGCGTTTCAGCTTGGATCAGCTTTCCTCAGTGCCGGTTTCACGGTGAGTTGTTTTTCACCTGGGGTCCATTTAGATACTGCTGTCGTATTATACTGCTGCTACGCTATGTCAATTAGCACAGTTTTTCACTCTGCTACGTAGCAAAGTATTACGCCCAGGGTTAGTTTTGGGCCCTTTCCTGTCGCGGGTGCTTGGGCCTCCCACCCGAGTGATGCACCATTTTTAACGGGAGACCTGGGGGAACACTGGGTGGTAGGAAATTTGTGTCAGCCAGGTGATGCCACAACTTTCCCACACAAAAATGTGTGAAAAAAGTGATTTTTTCTGTAAAATGTCAGGTTTCTGGGGGATTCTGGGTAAGAAAACGTTGGTTGATCCACGCAAGCCATACCTCCCTGGAATCCCCCGGGTGTCTACTTTTCAGCAATGTGTGGGTTTGGTAGGTTTCCCTAGGTGGCCGCCGAGCCCCGGGCCAAAAATTCATGGGACCCCGCTTGCAAAACCAGGTTGTTTTCTGATAGGCAATTTTGATGTCGCCTCAATACGTTTTGGGCCCTTGTCTGTCGCGGGTACTTGGGCCTCCCACCCGAGTGAGGCACCATTTTTATCGGGAGACCTGGGGCAATGCTGGGTGGTAGGAAATTTGTGTCAGCCCAGTGATGCCACAACTTTCCCACACAAAAATGTGTGAAAAAGGTGATTTTTTCAGCAAAATTCCAGGTTTCTGGGGGATTCTGGGTAAGAAAACGTTGGGGGATCCACTCAAGCCATACCTCCCTGGAATCCCCCGGGTATCTACTTTTCAGAAATATGTGGGTTTGGTAGGTTTCCCTAGGTGGCCGCCGAGCCCCGGGCCAAAAAGTAATGCGACCCCCCCTTGCAAAACCAGGTCGTTTTGTGATAGGCAATTTTGATGTCGCCTCAATACGTTTTGGGCCCTTGCCTGTCGCGGGTACTTGGGCCTCCCACCCGAGTGATGCACCGTTTTTATCGGGAGACCTGGGGGAACACTGGGTGGTAGGAAATTTGTGTCAGCCCGGTGATGCCACAACTTTCCCACACAAAAATGTGTGAAAAAAGTGATTTTTTTCAGCAAAATTTCAGGTTTCTGGGTAAGAAAACGTTGGGGGATCCACGCAAGCCATACCTCCCTGGAATCCCCCGGGTGTCTAGTTTTCAGAAATGTGTGGGTTTGGTAGGTTTCCCTAGCTGGCCGCCGAACCCGGGGCCAAAAACTCATGGGACCCCCCTTGAAAACCAGGTTGGTTTGTGATAGGTAATTTTGATGTCGCCTCACTAGGTTTTGGGCCCTTGCCTGTTGCGGGTACTTGCCCCACCCACGCGTGTGAGGCACCATTTTTATCGGGAGACCAGGGGGAGCAGAAAGGCTGTAATGGTGACGGGGATGTGGGCATTGGCGTGCCCACTTCGGGCAGCCCCCACCCTAAAAACAAATGCGCAAAAAAAAATCCATGGCATCAAGTGGGCTTTCTGCCGCCCCAGGGGGGCAGATTGGGGGCTACTGCCCCCATCTGCCACCCAGGGGGTGCAGAAAGACTGCTATGGTGGCAAGGGCGTGGGGTCATTGGCGTGCCCATTTTGGGCAGCCCCCACCCTAAAACAAATTGCACAAATAAAAATCCCTGGCGTTTAGTGGGCTTTCTGCCCCCCCAGGGGGGGCAGATTGGGGGCTACTGCCCCCATCTGCCTCCCAGGGGGGGCAGAAAGGCTGTAATGGTGGCGGCGGGGTGGGGGCATTGGCGTGCCCATTTTGGGCAGCCCCCACCCTAAACAAATTGCACAAAAAAAATCCCTGGCATTTAGTGGGTTTCTGCCCCCCCCAGGGGGGCGGATTGGGGGCTACTGCCCCCATCTGCGCCCCAGGGGGGGGCAGAAAGGCTGTAATGGTGGCGGGGGTGGGGGCATTGGCGTGCCCGTTTCGGGCAGCCCCCACCCTAAAAACAATTGCGCCCCAAAAAATCCCTGGCGTTTAGTGGGCTTTCTGCCCCACCGGGGGGGCAGATTGGGGGCTACAGCCCCCATATGCCCCCAGAGCAGGGCAGAAAGGCTGTAATGGTGACGGGGGTGGGGGCATTGGCGTGCCCGTTTTGGGCAGCCCCCACCCTAAAAAAAAATGACACAAAAAAAAAATCCCTGGCGTTTAGTGGGCTTTCTGCCCCCCATGAGGGGCAGATTGGGGGCTACTGCCCCCATCTGCCTCCCGGGGGGGGGGCAGAAAGGCTGTAATGGTTTCAGGGGTGGGGGCATTGGCGTGCCCGTTTCGGGCAGCCCCCACCCAAAAAAGAAATGCGCCAGAAAAAATCCCTGGCGTTTAGTGGGCTTTCTGCCCCCCATGCTGGGGCAGAAAGGCTGTAATGGTGACGGGGGGTGGGGGCATTGGCGTGCCCGTTTTGGGCAGCCCCCACCCTAAAAAAAAATTACCCAAAAAAATAATCCCTGGCGTTTAGTGGGCTTTCTGCCCCCCCAGGGGGGCAGATTGGGGGCTACTGCCCCCATCTGCCTCCCAGGGAGGGCAGAAAGGCTGTAATGGTGGCGGGGGTGGGGGCATTGGTGTGCCCGTTTCGAGCAGCCCCCACCCAAAAAAAATGCGCCAAAAAAAATCCCTGGTGTTTAGTGGGCTTTCTGCCCCACCGGGGGGGCAGATTGGGGGCTACAGCCCCCATATGCCCCCCAGGGGGGCAGAAAGGCTGTAATGGTGATGGGGGTGGGGGCATTAGCGTGCCCGTTTCGGGCAGCCCCCACCCTAAAAAAAAATTTACACAAAAAAAATCCCTGGCGTTTAGTGGGCTTTCTGCCCCCCCGGGGGGGACAGAAAGGCTGTAATGGTGGTGGGGGGTGGGGGCATTGGTGTGCCCGTTTCGGGCAGCCCCCACCCTAAAAATAAATGCGCCCCAAAAAATCCCTGGTGTTTAGTTGGCTTTCTGCCCCCCCAGGGGGGGGCAGAAAGGCTGTAATGGTGGCGGGTGGGGTGGGGGCATTGGCGTGCCCATTTTGGGCAGCCCCCACCCTAAAACAAATTGCACACATAAAAATCCCTGGCATTTAGTGGGCTTTTGCGCCCCCATGGGGGGCAGATTGGGGGCTACTGCCCCCATCTGCCTCCCAGGGGGGGCAGAAAGGCTGTAATGGTGGCTGGGGGCATTGGCATGCCCATTTCGGGCAGCCCCCACCCTAAAAAAAATGCACCAAATAAAAATCCCTGGTGTCTGGTGGGCTTTCTGCCCCCCCGGGGGGGCAGATTGGGGGCTACTGCCCCGGGGGGCAGAAAGACTGAACATTGCCAATTGTTTTGGGGGGAGCAAAAGCCCTTGCCCAAAGGGCCGCTCCCCCCTCCCTGGTGCCTTAGTGGGTGGATCCCTACTTGGGGATCGCCCTCCTGGGGCGATCCCCAAGCAGGGATTCACTGGGGAGGGGTACCATTGGAAAGGGGAGATTCTCCCTTTCCCCTTTCCAATGATACCTCTCCCGTCTTTCTACGTGCTCAGGGGGCTGAGATAGCCCCTGAGCACGTAGAAAGTGAAACTGAAATGAGCCTAAAGGCTCATTTTAGTTTGTTTTCAGTGAAATGAAGTCAGCGCGACGTGCGCGCTGATCTTCATTTCACTGAAAGGGGGGGCCTCGGGAGCTCCCGAGGCTGTGGGGGAGAAAAGAAAATACCTCTGCTGTCTGCAGCAGAGGGATTTCGTGCCCCTGGCCTCATGACGGAATGGTTCCGTCATGAGCACAGGAGCACCGATGCTCATGACGGAACCATTCCGTCATGAGCATCGAAGGGGTTATGTAAAGATAAGTGTTGTTTCACATCCTTGAGTGTAGATTTTTGTAGCCAGTCGAGGCACAATTTTCCTACACTGTATGTTGTTACCACCCCCGGATGTTGTCGTTGAACATATCGTGGGTCTGGCCTATGGATAGTAAAGCCCTGTCTTCTATTCAGGAATCTTTCTTGACAGATGTTTGTGTCTGTGGGCCAGAGTAACCATTTTTTCCAATCAGGATCTGCTCTGTTGGTTTGTAGTATTGTGTCTACTGTGACCGCTCCCTGTGTAGTGTTATTACTTGCAGGTGTTGGTACAGAAGGTGTTTTCATGTCTTTGATCTTAGCTAAACCAAGGCAAGACGTTTGTTGCACAGTGTCATTCAAAAACATTATTTGCTGAGGGATGATACATGCTCTAAACAAAGCTTCTATCCCCTGTACTTGCCAATCTTTAGAACCCCAGACAGATTTCCCAGACCCCGGACCTTTCTAGATCAGACATCATATCATTAACAGTCTCAAAGTCCCAATCATCAGAATAGGTACTAGAGGTAATAAAATCACTTAATGAGATTTTAAATAAATGTGGAATGTTCAAAAGTTCCATAGGGCCAAAGATATCGAAATCGATTTTGTCCCACACTGTACCATCCTGTATAGGAACGTCTGTGATGTTCACTGCTGACAAGTCTCTTGCTTCACGATGGGATGATTTGTGTGGTTTCAAAAGTAAGTTCACATTTTTACTTTCAGTGTCCATATGGATGTATCTGCCATTGATAAGCACGCTGACAGTCATAACCAAAGCTAGCCAAAGCAGAAAGAAAAATATTCCAGAAATAATCCATAGTTCAATCCATGGTGAAACCAGATAAGTCTCTTTCAGGAAATGAAAAAGGTCTTGTACTTGTTCTTTGGAAAGTTTTTAGAGCTGGCGTCGTTTCAGGATCACTTGGATCCTCAGAAAACGTATCAAAGTTAATGAAATAGCCAGAAGCAGTTCTGTCAATTGTAGGAATTGCATCAGGATTTGTTGAAATCGCTGGAACCAGTTGATCACTTGTTACGTTGGTGTAGACAGGTGTATCTGGATGAACTGTTACTTGAGTTTCAAGAGGGACGAGTTCCATAGCATTGTTACTTAGTCCTTCATCTGTTACTGCTGAATTCTCGATGGTTATGAGTCTTTCAATCTGAACCTCTTGGATAGTAGTGAGAGGAGTGCATCTGCTACTAGATCGGAGTCCCCAAGGCCTACTATTTAGTATTGGCCACATACTGTGGTTTAATGAGATCAATTGTAACCCTGGGCATAATACTTCCCTATGCTCACGAAGCAGCAGCAGTAAAATATACACCAACAAATGCTTTGATAAAGCAAGTTTCTATACTTAAAAAAAAAACATATAACCAATTCACAAAAGTGAACTTTGACAATAAAATATCAAGCAATGAGAGAGGTGATGATTTTGGGGTCCCCCTAACCTAGGGGGAGGACCAAGCAGATGCCTTGAACACATAAAGCATATCATGTGAACGATTCAGTGGTGATCCCTTCCTCCTAGGACCACCCCAAGCACAGTTATGGGCAAAAATACAATCCCAACCAAAGGCCCTGCAAAGCATTATGGGACGAGATTAGCAGTGGGCAGTGAATATTATAGTGTCCAATATCAAAATAATTCTACAAAGAGCTGCAGTTCAACTAGTCGTTACTAGATGTCCCTCAAGAGTCAAATGCAAAAGCATTGAAATTATTAATACATCAAGCTGCAGTTCCACTAGTCGTTACTAGATGTCCCTCACGAGTCAAATGCAAAAGCATTGAAACACTTTCATGAAGCTTTTGCATTTGACTCGTGAGGGACATCTAGTAACGACTAGCGGAACTGCAGCTCTTTGTAGAATTATTTTGATATTGGATACTATAATATTCACTGCCCACTGGTAATCTCGTCCCATAATGCTTTGCAGGGCCTTTGGTTGGCATTGTATTTTTGCCAATAACTGTGCTTGGGGTGGTCCTAAGAGGATGGGACCACCACCGAATTGTTCAAAAGATGTGCTTTTTGTTTTCAAGGCATTTGCTTGGTTCTCTCCCTAGGTTAGGGAGGATCCCAAAATCATCACCTCTCTCACTTATCCGCAATCTTCTCTCTGACTACATTCCCAACTTTTTGGATCCAGACAGGCTTAGCTGGGACTGCTGGTTTCCCCACAGTGGTTGTTGGCTTCAGGAACATGTTGCTTTGTTTGTCTTACTTCATTTAGATTCTGTAAAACAGCCAAACAAACACGTTGGGCGTAGTTTGGAATTACACAAAAACTTTCCTCCATCAAAACAGAAACCTCATATACTTTTGGCAAAATAACAAGTATCATTGTATTTACATGCTGAAATGCATATAGTTATTTCAAAAAAGTGGAAATGAAAATTTAGCAAGCAGTGACAGAGGTGATGATTTTGGGATCCTCCCTAACCTAGGGAGAGAACCAAGCAGATGCCTTGAAAACAAAGAGCACATCTTGCTGAACGATTCGGTGGTAGTCACATCCTCTTAGGACCACCCCAAGCACAGTTATGGGCAAAAATACAATCCCAACCAAAGGCCCAGCAAAGCATTATGGGACGAGATTAGCAGTGGGCAGTGACTATTATAGTATCCAATATCAAAATAATTCTACAAAGAGCTGCAGTTCAACTAGTCTTTAGTTACTAGGTGTCCCTCACGAGTCAAATGCAAAAGCATTGAAATTATTACATCAGGCTGCAGTTCCACTAGTCGTTACTAGGTGTCCCTCACGAGTCAAATGCAAAAACATTGAAACACTTTCATGAAGCTGCAGTTCCACTAGTCGTTACTAGGTGTCCCTCATGAGTCAAATGCAAAAGCATTTGACTTGAGGGACACCTAGCAACGACTAGTTGAACTGCAGCTTGATGTAATAATTTCAATGTTTTTGCATTTGACTCGTGAGGGACACCTAGTAAAGACTAGTTGAACTGCAGCTCTCTGTAGAATTTTTTTGATATTGGATACTATAATATTCACTGCCCACTGCTAATCTCGTCCCATAATGCTTTGCAGGGCCTTTGATTGGAGTTGTATTTTTGCCCATAACTGTGCTTGGGTTGGTCCTAAGAGGATGGGACCACCACTGAATCGTTCAGCATGATATGCTCTTTGTGTTCAAGGCATCTACTTGGTCCTCCCCCTAGGTTAGGGGGGACCCCAAAATCATCACCTCTCTCATTGCCTGATACTTTTCATTCTCAATGTTCTCCTTTGTGAATTGGTTATATGCTTTTTAGCATGTAAAGTTGTTTTATCAAAGTATTTGTGAATGCAGTTAAATAGCTAACTCACCAACTAGTGAGTTTATTGACCAGAACTAATACTCAACCTGTTATAGTCTGCTTTATGTTCTGAGCCTATTGCGTATGTGTTTATTTCGTCAGCCAAGGTTACTATTTCTTCGCAAGGGACTGCAGTGTCTGTGCAGGATGTTTTATTGTGGAGACTTTCATCTGTTGGCATATTTCACAAGTCAGAACATAGTTCTTGGTCTGTTTCCTAATGCCAGGCCACCAATATCTTTGTTTAAGTAAAGATACTGTTGCAGAAACACCTGCCTGGGCAGAGGCTATCTCTTCATGTGCTGCTAGGATTAGTCCTAATCTACGTTCCATGTTTGGAATTACCCTATCCCCCACTCCAGGGATTCGAGCAAAAGGAACGTTGTTCACATCAATTACATAAGAGTACTTCAGTGGAAATTTCTTTGGTAACGCTGCACCACTGCCTTTGCTTGAAGCATTGACAGCCAACAATATCTCACTGTCTATTCTCGTTTTTGAACGAGTGATCGCAGCTACGGAAGACGTCTGAACAGCCCCCTTTGCGGCTTCATCAGCCAATGAATTCCCTGCAACGTGAACGCCATCACGTTGATGACTCAGCGTGTGTATTACGTGAGCCTTTGGTAGTTCGTTTTTTAACTGAACTACTTGTTCCCAAAGCGTTTTATGCTTTATTGTGCCACCTTTTGCATCTTTTGAACCCGTTTTCAAGCCAATTCTGTATATATTCATTATACAACTGAACGCAGTAAAAAGAATCGCACACTATTAGTGTGGGGAATTCGCGATCTGTACTTTCAAGGGCCAGTTTGAATGCTTGTAGTTCAGCTCGCTGAGCTGTACAATCTCCTAGAGATTGAGTTTTAGTGACCATTGGTCTAAAGTTACCATCTTGCATGCGACCTTTAACGATTGTGCATGCTGCACTTTAAGCTTGCTTACTCCCTGTAGCTGGTTGTGCTGATCCGTCAGTGTAAATTATTAATTCATACTGATCTAGAGGCAGAATTTCAGTGGGCAGAGGACATTCTTGTTCATATTGCAGGAACGCTTGTGTTTTTAAATCAGGATCAAAAACATATTCAACATCTGTTGCAGCAAGAGAATTAACCCATTGTATCCATCTAGGATGTAAAGCTTTTGCATTTGGAATGCTCGCTTTTGTGACCGCCTCCAAGGCTGGTACTGGAGTTACGACAATAATGCGTTTCCCTTGGGCTAGAGCTCTTTCTTTTGCTACAGCGGTTTGAACTGCTGTCAGTATTTTTTCTGTTGAAGTGAAGCGCATTTCTGCTTGTGTATACAAATGTGATTTGTATGCTATTGGTACTTTTTCACCCTCATTAAATGTTGAATAGGTGAATCTGCATTGTCCCGAAATTATTCGGATCACTAAATTGCGTTGACTTACGCGTGTTTGTAAGTGATTTGTTGCTAACATGTTAGCTTGGAGTGAACCCAGGATTTCTGTGTGTTCTTGTGTCCAATGTTTGATTGAAAAATCAGGTTTGATTAATTCGTAGAGAGGTTTAACCCTTTCTGCATAATTTAGAATGTAAGTTCTTCCAAAATTTAGGAAACCCAAGATGGATTGTAAGTTTTTCAGCGTTTTCGGAGGTTAGAGCAGCGCACACTTTTCTAAAAAGTTAGCTGCCAGGCTCTTGCCTTCACTTGAAAGTTCATATCCTAGGAAAAGGACATTGAGATGGGCAATTCTGGTTTTTTTAAAGTTGAATTTATAGCCCTCAGAGGCGAAGCCCAATATAATGGTACTCACCCTGTTCAAGTGCCTATCTACGTCATCGTCTGTCAGATAGATGTCATCGACATATGACAATGCCTCATTATCATAAATTTGTAGTAACTCTGTTACTCTCGCTGAGAATAACCCCGGGCTGTTTTTGAACCCTTGTGGGAGTCTACAAAATTGACGCTGGGTCCCCATTATTGAGAAAGCTGTTAAGTACCTGCTTTCAGGTGCTATGTTTTGACAAAAGAAAGCATTTGAAATGTCCAATGTGGTTTTATATTTTTTACGCACAATGTTATTCATTAATGCTGTACTATGTGCATTTTGCACAGCAAATGTTTTTGAACAAGTGTCTGTAATCCAAAACTAGACGATATGTATTGTCTGGTTTGGATATAGGAAACAAAGGATTGTTCATTGAGGAGGTGCATGTTTCAATCACCCCTTGGTATTCAAGTTGATCTAAGATCTCCCTGACCTGTTTTTTAGCTTCTTGCTTTATTGGGTACTGCCTTTGTGCAGTAGGTTCAGTTTTTAGATTTTTTTTTGTGGTGAGGTGAGTCCTCATCCCATCCTATATGATTTTTGTATAATGCTGGGGCCTGGGCAACTGCCCATTTCCTGGCATAAGTATATTTTAGAGTGAATTGGAATATGGTTGGAGAAGGCAGGCATAATAATGTCCTCGCCATGTGGGCACTCCCTGACAAAATGTGGTGGCCAGTCTTTTTCTGCTAGAAGTATATCATAGCCCCTTGAAAGTTTCTCCCAAAAGAGTATTTTCACTTTTCTTGGCATGTCTCCCTCCATTCGGAGTGTTATTTCATATAACTTTTGTGGAGTACTAACTCTGGTGTCTACAGTCTCTACTGTGATGTACTCATTCAAGTCCACTATCTCCAGAAGTTCCTTCAGGTTCTGGCGAGCTATTGTGACTTCTGCTGCACTGTCCAGCATTGTCTGAGCCCATTCTCCGTTCTTGAGCTGTGTTCTCAGTATTCTCGGCATGTCTGATCTTCAGACCTGCTACCTGATTTATTTTTCTGAACGTGTTTGTCGTCTTTCGATTTCACGCGTTCTTCTCTGTGTTCTGACCGTCCTCTTCTTTCTGATGTCTGTGACGATATCTGAAAGGTACGAGAGGAACGTGTATCAGTATCTTGATACCTGTCAGGTTTTCTTAAATTATCCCTATTCCTGAGGTTATACCTCCTTTCAGAGGGCTCCTTTTGAGGAGACCTACCTCGGGATTGAGAACGTCTCTCTTTTGAATTTTGTTTATTAGTTTCCCACTTCTTTTTAGGAGATGTAGGAGTTTGTTTAATAGAGTCCTTCTCAGGACTTTCACATAGTTTTGGCTTCAAAGGTTTTCCACCTAAACTATCTCTGCCTAATTCTGCATATGATTGTTCTATTATTCTGGGTAGTTCATGTTGATGTTCTGTAACATCAAATTCCCTTAAGCGTTGGCGGATCGCCACTGATGCTGCCTCCCCTTTAATATTAGATAATATTATTGTTGAGACCTGGTCGAAGTTTTTCAGTAATTTCATACCTAAATTCAGAGCAGGCTCTGCCCCGTATTCGTTTTGAATTTGTTTCAGGACATCTGGTATTACTGCAATTGACGGAACACCATGTGTTTTAGTATAGATGGCAGCAAAGACTACGCCCCAAGTGGTGCAATCTTCCAGTTGTGGTGTGATCCACATTGGTAAACAGATTGTTAGGATACTGTGTTTCTCATAAGGGCTAGTATTTGGAAAAACTGCTTCGATTTGAGTAATTTTTTTAGCTATCCAGAATGGAATTTGCTCACGTTTTGTGGGCATTTTACCCATGACTGCGTGTAAAGTCTGTGGATTAATTTTTAGTGTATTCCCCTGTTGAGGGGTTTGATTTGGAATGGCCATTGGTGGTTGGACTGTGAAAGTCTGCATGACATATTGGACTAATTGTCTGTAAATTTTTTATTAACTCTTGTAGTTGAGTAAGTAATTCCTCGTCTGACATTACATCGATGTCAGGATGAGGTGTGTAGCCGGCTAGAATCGGCCATGTTGCTCCTTGTCTACCTTGTGGACCGAGCCTAGTAATATTTTTGTGATGTTTTAGTGCACCTTTAAACCAGAGATGATGCTCCTGGCATGTGAGTGGAATTTCAATATCCTCGAAAGGAATATATTCCTCTGGTGGTTCATCTTTAAAGAAGTGAAACACTCTTGTTATAGGATTTGATTCTGGGAATACTATCCATGAATAGAATACCTCTGTCTGAAAGGATTCGTGTGCCTCTATCACGAAAACTTCTCTACCACCTCTTGGTGGTAGGCCGTGTTTAATAAGTTTTAGAGTGATGGCTCTCCTTAAGTTTGGATGGATGTTTATAACACCCTCATCGGTTTCATTTAAATCGGTAAAGTTAAAAGCTGTTACGACTGGGTCAGCCGTATTTACACCGTTCTCGGTGCCATTGTCCCCGTGTATGGACATTTGTTTTTTGAAAAATATAGAGCAAGTTTTAAGGAAACAAAAGATAAGGTGCATAATATTTTGGAACACTGTATCCTTCAACGTTGATTAAACCAAAATAGCTAATCTATAGGTTTTTTGTCCTATTTAGCTTTGGCGGATATTTAACCCTACCCACTTTGGCGATATTTAACCCTACTTATGGAGTATGTGAGTAGGGGTCTCTGAGAGAAAAGCACGACTGAGTTACTCAGTATCTAGCGTTAAATTAGTGCCTTACCAAACCGTTGGGCGCCATGTAGTGTAGTTCCTATTTCCCTAATAGGCTCTGCGCATTGGAATAATATACCCTACAGGCTTGACATAGGACTGAGGTCAGTATGTCCCTATCGAGTATATTAAACTTAATTACTTTGTGCCAGCTAACTCAGAGGCCACTAGAAACTCCTTGTAAACAAGAAGGGAGTAGTTTCTGGCAACCGCATAAACAACTTTGTTTCCCTTTAGAATCAGAACACTCTCAGAATCATGGAAACAATAGATAACAGTTTCACTCAGCTAATCGTGCATGCTTAGTTTCCTCGAGTTACACAGAAAGAATAAACGGGCGTTTCAATAAAAGGATTTATTAAACAGTCTTGTTCCTCGTGTAAGAGATATGAGCTGTTATGATCACAAGACAGTATGCAAGATATATAATGTACAGCGTAAGCAGTAGAAAGAAATAATACTGTGCTAGCATTATCTTTCAGCTACGACACATATATTCATATACATAAATAACATAAGCTAAAAATGCGAGTACTCATACGATACTTTTCTAAAGTACAAGCTTTGGGGAAATTCCTCCAGAAATTATAGAAATAAATCAAGGAAGCTCAGATTCAGACAAAGAGACAGAGATCATAAAGTTCAAAGTTAAAAAAAGTGAAGTGAGATCTGAGACAGAATCTGAAGAAAGTGAAGAAGAAATAAGACAAAGAATAGGACCAAGAAAGAGAACTTGGAGAGCGGAACGAGGAGAAAAGGAAAGTGAACTGAAAAGGCCAAGGAAAGGAGACAATTGGCCCAACGAAATTAAAAGACTGAGATATAAGCTAATAAATTTGAACAAAGACAATGCAGAACAAGTAAATGAAATAACAAGTCAGAAAAGACAAAGAAAAACAGATAAAAGACAGTTGCAGAGACCAAAAAGAGTGAAAAGACCTAACCTGAAATACAAATCACCTGAATGGGTATACATAGCACTGCCGGACATTAAAGAAGTGGATAGCAGTCACGAAAACCCAGACAAAGACTGTGAACAAGTGGGTGAAAGTGAACTGCGCCAATCTTGAGGACGAGAAAAGAAAACCGGACTAGACACACAAACTGATAAAGTCAAAGAAAATTTCTGAAAGACCAAAAAGTGCCCCAAAAGAAATTGGTTAAAAGGTCATTTTGAGGTGTGGAAACACATTTTCTGTACATATATTTAGATTATAATTCAACATGGTAGACACTGAGAATAGAAGATCTAGATGTGAGTTTCTCCGTAGATGGTGTAAAATGTGTTTCTATTGTACAGGTTTTCTAATGCTTATTTGGTTCATTTTAGCAATAATAATTCCACTTAGATTAGTTGGAGAAAATACATCTACAATCATGAATGACACGAAGAGTGAAAATAAATCTAACATAAAGGACACTGCCACACTGATAGATAGTACTGAATTTCATAAGGATAAGTCAATAACTGATTTCTCCAAGAATGTCTTGACTTCACAAAACTCTTGTATGAATATGTGGAGACAATGGATGCCAGAGATTGTTATGTGTGTATGCAGTTACCTGCATCTTTAACAGAAGGTGTGACGTATCATCACCTTCCTTTGACGTATGGAATAACTTGTAGTGTTTTAGCTAGTATATTTTACAAAACAGGTAAATTAGAGTATTACTACACTGACACAGATGCTGTTTTTGCTAAAGTTCCCGTAGTCCCTGAACTAAATAAGGTGAAACCTGCAAAGATTTTTGGAGAATTTTTCTTAGAAACAAAAGAATTAACATTAGATTATGCATTTAGACATAACCTTACTTGTAGGTTAAGAAAGGAAGAAAAGTTTTTTTTAGACATGGTAGAAGACAGAAGGGTTAAGTTTCAAAGAAAGGCAACGGGAGAAAAGACAAAAAGCCCACCTTGGGCGTTTGAAGAGGGAAGTTATGACAAGAGCGAAACAAATGCAGCCATGGTTTTAGATTGGCCCCAACAGGGAAAATTGTGTATTAGTAGAGATAACACTATGTATGATAACTATTTCGTGGGTTCTAGTGAGTGCCGGGATACATACAAAATTTTAGGGGGATGGGGATTCAAAGGAAGAAAAGATCCAGTATTTCCAGGGATCTATTATATTTGCGGAAACCGAGCCTATTATAGGTTGCCGGACCACTGGTATGGAACATTCTATCTAGGCCTGGTCTTTCCAAAGATTTTTCACGTGGAGAGAGGAACGAAAGGAATTCACGAGATAGGTAAACCATTAACCCGTAGGAGAAGGGAAAGCTTCTCAGAGATAATAGGTGACATTTTTGGAGCATTGATACCAGCAGTGGGTATATCTTTGAATGCATACAAAATTCGGAAATTGTCTACAGTAGTAGATCGTTTATCAACGAATACTGCTGGAGGGTTCTTGATGATAAATACTGAAATGATTGCTATGAGAGCTATGGTAATGCAAAATCGACTTGTCCTTGACATTCTTTTGGCAGAAGAGGGTGGAGTCTGTGGAATGCTGAAGGTACAACATTGTTGCACTTACATTCCAGACAAAAGTCAGAATATACAGAAGTATATAAAGAGCATTACTGATTTGCATAAAGAAATTGCCCCACTGGAGTCTGAAGGTGCTTGGGAGAAACTTGGTAAGGGTTTTTCCTCAATGAAGAAATGGTTCACTGAAATAGGTAGTTCTCTAATTGGGAAAATACTAATTCCAGTGACCTTAGTAGTAGTGATAATATCAATATTGAGATTAGCATATGTGTGTATTAAAAGGAGAAAAAGACAAAATAGAGCAAAAAGAGAAAATGAGAAAAATAAAGAAAGAGAACGGGAGATGGGAGAGATCGAATTGGAAGAGTTTAAAGAGAACATGTTCAAAAGGTCTAAAAGACAAGATGAAAAGAACACAATTGTCTAAAATAACAAATGCAAGTGGACAAGAAACATTTTTCTGATAAATTTTGTAGGGATAGGTTTTAGTGGTGATGTTAAAAATCACCAAAGGGGGAATTGATGGAGCAGGGGAAACACAATATTTTTTTGTACCCCATGGAAGTTAATGACCCCATAACGATTAATGATACTAACCCTTTGAAACGCATGAACTAATCAACAAATGCACCTTTTTATTAAACATTACACTTGGGCAACTTGCTGGCATTGCAAAATCTAATTTATTTACAAATGTGAAGCAAAATAACATGAGTATTGTGATTTGAGTAGTAAATAGAGTAAATTGCATGATTTGTGTTGCGTAGTAAAATTGCACCGTGGCAAAGGATGCAGATGGTGAGTAAAATGGCTTTAAATGTCGCTTCTGCTAGGTAATATCTAACACGGGTTTTTAGAATGGCCGGTGGTAAACAGAAAGGCTTATTTTCCATGTTTAATTTCTGTTGTGTTTGTTCTTATATTAGTTTCATTCGGGCCTGCTAGGCCATGCTTCGAAAATGGCCGCTGGAAAGGATGAGATTGCGTGCACTGAATAAAATGGCCTCCCGCAGGAGCAGAGTGAATGCTGTAGTCACGTGTATGCGGCCTGTGCCCGGAGTGAGAGATGTCAAGGCCAGTCTGACCTGCCACAAGGATCGTGCCAAGAGTTCAGCATAAATGCATGGGAACGGATGAGAGAATCGAGCGACAGAGGATGAACTAATATGTGACCATCGGAGTTTGTTACAAATTACATTAACAAATGGAATTACCTTTGGACATTGTTGGTCATGAGACTTAATGTATGCGTTATTGTCCCCAAACCGGTTCGAACAAGGAGGGCGATGAGGTGACCATCACCACCCCTCCAATGGACCAATTAGCGTGATTTCTGCCCCTAAAGATTGCAACTTTGAGTGTAGCGAGTCAGAGAATAGGGTATAAGAGAGTCTGCTCTTACGTTATGCGTGTGTTCGCTTCTTCTATCCTGATGGTTGCGAGAGACTCTGTCATTCTGGACTTCGAACTTTGACTGGGGAAGGAACGAGACCGTTGCGGGAGTTGCCCGGGAGGAGATTGCGTCCGAGGACGTTAGCGGGACAGTCAGTCAGTTTGGGAGTCCCAGCCTGTGACCTGCGGTTCATCTTTCTTTCCTGGTGAACCATTCTTGTCATCGCCCTATGGCCAAGGGTAATAAATATTTCCCGTCTCTATTCTTAATCTTTTACTTAAATGCTTACTGATATAATAAATGTATTTTCCTAATTATGAACTTTACTTATTTGCTTAAAGAATTTAGATAAAATTATATGCTAACTCTAAAATGAGTCTGTGGTTCTTTTAAATAAAGTTGTGATTAATAAAATGTTAATGATTTTAATTGTGATTGAGCTGGACTTAATCACCGTCAACTGATTCTACTAGTTGGTCCATCGACCGAATAGCGGAGTACCTTGATGTTTAGAACCGACAGGATCCTAAGTTAATGTATATAATGTGTAGGTTATAATTCTACAAAATAAGAGTACCAACCTGCACTCCTGTTATGCAATTTTTAAACTGTTGTACACCTCAATCCCTCATGGCGAGGGTATAGAAGCAGTGGAATGGCGGATACTCAATAGTTCACTTGAACAAGACACTGGCGTATTTCTGTTGGAACTATTAGAGTTTTCATTATATCACAGTTATTTCACTTGGGATGGAAAATTCTTTTTACAACAAACAGGCACTTCTATGGGCTTTCCAGGAGCCCCATCTTATGCGAATACCTACATGGCATCGTTTGAAGAGAGACACATTTTGAACAATGCACAATGGCAGAAAGATCTACTATCTTACATGAGATACACTGATGATATTTTGATCATATGGCAAGGCAGTCGTGCAACACTAGAAGACAACATTTCAAAACTCAATCTTTGTAATCCTCGTGTT
This sequence comes from Calotriton arnoldi, assembly GCA_963921515.1. Taxonomy (NCBI): domain Eukaryota; kingdom Metazoa; phylum Chordata; class Amphibia; order Caudata; family Salamandridae; genus Calotriton; species Calotriton arnoldi. Next base: position 703,043 of record CAWUFW010000949.1, on the reverse strand, counting down.
CAATTCACACACAACATTCAATCTCACAAGATTCAATTTTTGGACATTGAAATCAGGAATACAACGACAGGCCTAGAAACATCGGTCTATCGCAAACCCACTGACAAAAACAACGCTTTACACTTCACAAGTTTTCATCCGGTTTCATTAAAAAGACACCTCCTGGTATCACAGTTCATCAGAATCAAGAGGATTTCTTCAAACTCAACTGAAGCAGATATATTAATTCGAGATCAGGTAGAGAGGTATCGACAACGGGGATACCCCCTGAGATTCTGGAAAAGGCCAAGTCCATTGTGGAAATGAAAAAGCGAGATGATCTTCTCATCAATAAACCTAAAACCCATATTAAACGTGAAGTATTTGTGTTGAAACATTCTGTGGAAGCAACCAAAATTAAGATGATCATCAGAAAACGATGGGAAATTGTGGAACAGAAGCCAGATTTTCAAGGAATATTCATGGATAAACCGCTTTTTGCACATACCCGCTCTAAATTTTTTAGAGAACTCTTGAAACCAAAATCCACACAATTGATATCGGGATTCAAGGGAATGAACAAATGTTTTAACTGCGGTCAGTGCGGAAATGTTATCACAGGCAACAATTTCAATCATCCACATACGGGGAAATCTATAAAATTGAGACATACCAGGGACTGCAACACGGAAGGTGTTATATATGCTATACGTTGTCCTTGTGGACTCATTTACGTAGGTAGGACTTCACGCAAAATCAAAACTCGCATCATAGAACACAAAAGTACGATACGTAATAAGAATCGACATTCATGTTTAGCAGCACATTGGTTAGACATGACACACACCATTCCTCAAATGAGATTTACCATCTTGGAGCACATAACACACAAAGGCAGCCTTGACATGCACACCAGGTTAGCTCAAAGAGAAACATTTTGGATAAAATTTCTAGATACCATCATTCCTAGAGGTCTCAATGACCATTGCGAGATGTTATGTTTCTTATAAGTCATGGGCAACCTTGGTGTATCATTGTATTGATTATTATCATCTTTTTGCATCATTCATGAATTCTTGTTCATGCTCTTGAATTATGACATGTTTTCTATATGTCATGGTCAATTTCAGTATGTCATTGCATTGATGATTATTATCCCTGATTATCATGATCTTTTTGCATTATTTATGAATTCTTGTTTATGTTCCTGCATTATGATTCCTTATATCTGATCCTGCTCTCACTATCATTTGTTCTAACACTTTTATCTGGTTTCAGTTGTTATTTTCACGACTAATTGCATTGCGTTTTATTAACATGTCAACTTTTGCACTGTTTTTAGATCCGATTCTGCACCTACTATTATTTATTCTCAACACTTGTATTTGGTGAACTGTTAAAATGTTAACTCTCGTACAGTTTCTTTTCTTAGTAGTTTTCAGTTTGAATCCCTTCTTTTCAGGCGGGTTGCTTTTAGTTAGCTTCCAGCTGGAGTTACTCATAATTTATCTTTTGTGAATTTCGTGTATACTCACATGGCTCCTAATAAAGTTTTTCCAAACTTGATGCTTTGAGGCGGTTTCCCTTTAATTCTTGGAACAAGCGTGCACATTCGATGACGTCATATGCGTCACGTACGCATTCATATACTGATTGCGGGACGATTGAGTTTAATGGTGGAAACAAGCTGAAGCGTTTTAGTGCAGAGCGATTTCATCCACGGTAAGCGGGGTTTACATTATGGCGATTCGAGATTAACGTTTGGCTTCTGGTTGTTTCAGAGGGTTTAAGCCTGACAGTATTCTTTATTTACAGATTTTTGACTCCAGTCAAGTCTGATATGGAACCGCACCTTAGCCTTTCACATTTACATGCGGTAAGCGTGAAACAGAAAATAAGAAGTAGCTTTAGGGTTTTTCGACCATCACATTTAGGGATCTACATTTGGCTTTGTTTTTCGTTTACAGACAACCTGTGTGTCATCTAATTGGTCCAGATAACATTGGTTTCAGCATCAGTGTCACAGGTACCCACAGTTAATTATATTTTACTTGAGGCAGTTAGTTGACGTGTTTTTTCACGGTTAAGGTTTACTGCGGATATTTTTGTTTTGAAGGTCAAACAGTTCCACCGCGGCATTTCACTACGTTATTCCTTCTAGATAGCAAAAGGTAGGATTTTATTAACAGTTATGATCACAACACGCACATCACGTGTTTAGAAGCATATGGCTTGTTTGCACTTTGGGCAGTCATATGGAGTTTTTCTTTGATGCGCTTTGTGTCCACAGGGGATTTCTCGTTTATCTTTTTAGTTCACGCTATATTCTATCACACATTTTGAGGCGGTCGAAAGTCTTCACTAATAGCATGTTCTGATATTTTCTTTTTGATTTTCATCACATCACAGTTCTAGAGCTTTGGTTGTAGTGTGTGAAATTCTGTGTTCATCACCTCTTCTTTTTCTTTATCTTCATTCACCATGCATGGGTGATAGTGTCGGCAGGACCGGATTTTTTAGCGTGGCAGTTTACAGTGTTTTTTCATTTGTCTTTCTGTTCCAGCCGGTGGTTACAAGACAGAAAGTGAATTACAAAGCTCTTGATGTGTATTCCTATGCCCCTGGTGAAGGGTTATACCCGAAATGCATTGGTTTTTTTTCAGTATATGTTAATTGGTTCTAACATTTTGTAAATTAACTGTAGTAATTCTTCATATTGTGATTATATTGAGTTTATTTTTTTAAACAAAGACATTGCATAATGATGTGCAAATTCAGCAAAATACATTAAATAATTATGTTATTGATTACATGAGAGAAAATTTGTGATTGTAATCCATTGCATTCTGAATTAATTTTCTTACAATACAGCAGAAGCCCTCGGGACTTCTCAATAGCGCGCTGAGTGATAGGACTGGAGTTTTCCATACCTTTTTCATATTAGGTTATAATTCTGTCATTTTAATAAGGTACCCCGTTTCTCCAGCAGCTCATTTTCCTTAGCGTATTGATCCAGAAAATTGAATGAATGTATGTATGCGGAGTTATGTTCCCCATCGACATAGGTTTTATATGATTATGATTAAGGTTGAGTAGGTGTTTTTCTGGATTAGTGTTATAAGGAAAAATTTACATTTGCCGCGCTGGATCAATAGTCTGCGTTGCGTGAGTTTTATCTCATGGATAAGTGCTGACTCGGCCCTCAGTAGAAAAGCATCAAGTATCCCTACAACACCCTGTCCTACACCTAGTTTACGCTTACTCATGATAATAATACAAAAATATACAAGAACGATAACAGGGAGGAAAAAAAAAAAAACTAAAAATAGTACTTCACCACAAAGTTGTAGAATGTCCCGGAAGCAAAGTCTTTAGGGGATTGGCTTAGCCCAGTCTCATTTGGTCGGAGTCGGGCCCGCCCTTGGCCCGGGCTTGGCCCGGGCACGGCATGCCTGCATGCGTCCCGCGCTGCGGGAGCCCTGGCGTTGTTTTAAGCACCTCCTGGCGCGTCTGATGACCGGTGCAATGTGCGCGCCTCTAAGGCTGCCGGGAAATGGAGTCCGCTCCACTCGCGACTCCCAAGCTGCGGAGGAAATCGGATTCTGGCACTGGTGGGCACTGGTGGGTGGCAAGCAAAAGCAGGTACGTCCAAAAAAGAGCTCCCGCGCTGCGGAAGCCCTGGCGTTGTTTTAAGTGCCTCCTGGCGCGTCTGATGGCTGGTGCAATGTGCGTGCCTCTAAGGCTGCCGGGAAATGGAGTCCGCTTCACTCGTGACTCCCAAGCAGTGGAGGACACCGGATTCTGGCACTGGTGGGCGGCAAGCAACAGCAGGTAAGTCCAAAAAGAGCTCCCGCGCTGTGGGAGCCCTGGCGTTGTTTTAAGCGCCTCCTGGCGCGTCTGATGACCGGTGCAATGTGCGCGCCTCTAAGGCTGCCAGGAAATGGAGTCCGCTTCACTCGCGACTCCCAAGCAGCGGAGGAAACCGGATTCTGGCACTGGTGGGCGGCAAGCAACAGCAGGTACATCCACATTTTTTGGGGGGATCCAAGATGGAGAAACATAGAAGAGACATTGGGGCGTATTATCAAGGCCCTATCGCCACTACAACGTCACTTTTTGTGACGTTGCGGTGGCGATAGGGTCAGCTCCCTATTATCAAGGCAGCGTTAAGCCACTTAACGTGGCTTAAAGCCACGTTAAGTGGCGTAACGCTGCCTTGATAATAGTGCCTCTTTCACGCTAAATTTAGCGTGAAAGGGGCGTGCAGTGGGTGTTGCGGTGGGCGTTCCACCGCAACACCCATTGAATTCGCCGCTGCCACCTATTATCAAGGGTGGCGATAATAGTTGACAGCGCCGAACTTAAGACCAGGATGGCGAAAAGAGGAGAAATGCTTTATTTCTCCTCTTTTTTGCTTTTTCCAAGCAAAATGCCATGGTTTGTTTATGTACAGGAAGGTGTCCCTTCCTGTACATAAACAAACCTTTTAAAAATGCCATTTTGTAACTTACATGTGTGCTGCATGAAGCAGCACACACATAAGTTACAAACTGGCATTTTAGGTTTGTTTATTTGCAGGAAGGGACACCTTCCTGTACATAAACAAACCTCCCTGCTCGCAGACACCCTTGCACTTTGGTGCAAGGGTGCCTGTGTTGGCGCTAAGTTGTAAAACTTAGAGCCATCGCAGTGGGAAACGCGAGGCTGCACCATATCCTTGATAATATGGTGCAGTCTCGCGTTTCCGAAGTGGCGGAGAGAGGCGTTAAGCCAAGAAGGCTAACGCCTCTCTCCGCCACTTCCTTGCTAATATGCCCCATTGTTTTTAAAATCCACGAGAAAGGACGCAAAGATCTACCTAACTTGCATGATTTCCTCATGTCAGATTTTGTAAAAAATGTTTTAGCCAACCTAACAAAAGACTCACATTTTGCAGCATATATGCAGCTTTCAACCAGCTTTATTATGTCAAAATGTTATGTATGTATCATTGACAATGCCAAACCTTTTCTACTGGATGCCCCCATGTGTACAAAGGACTCAGACCCTTCCTGAAGAAACTAGAAGATCTGACCTTGAGCAAAGAGGTGGTGCGCAAAACATGTGGAAATCCATGGGCCAACTGATCAAGGAGCTGACGGGCCAGAAATACCTGACCTAGGAACTGATACTCTATGGACCAGGCATGAAATGTAATGTAAAGAAAGAAAGAACTTTGAGGAGAATAATATATATATATATACACATATATATACATATATATATATAAAGTTTATTTTTACATCATTAAACAAAAAGTAGAATATTTGGAGTATTTCTGTTTGCGTTCCGAAATCCTGACAGAAACTGTGTGAGGAATAGGAGGACTATTTACTAACTTCATTTTGCTGCACTGCGTGCAAGGCATATTCCCCTCTATAGAGGAAGTAACAAGGAAAAGCGATTTGCGGACTGGTGGTGTAAGAGCAACACAACTCCGTAATTTTGGAATTCCGGCCAAATGTGTTAACGAACACTAAGCGCTGTTAATAACGTAGGAAATTTAGGGGCATATTTACAAAGCCCCTGTGCCACTGGAGCGTCACTTTTTTTGACGCTCCGGTGGCGCACAATGTTGATCCATATTTACAAGGCCACACAATGTCACCCTGCATGGCTTTTCATGGTCTTGTAAATTTGGTCCCCTTTCACACATTACTCTGCGTGTAAGGGGCGTTCCATGGGTGTTGCTGTGGGTGTTCCCTTGCAACACCAATGGATTCTGACGCATTCCCAGATTTACAAGGTTTCGCAAAGCTGGCAATGCGTCAGATTCTAATGCCTCCCCAGGGGAGGCGTTAAAGTGGCACAACGAGGAGAAATACCTTTATATCGCCTAGTTTTTTCCTCTTTCTATGTGCGCTTCATTCTGCAGCACACATAGAAGGAGGAAAATGCCATCAATGATTGTTTTTGTGCAGGAAGGTGTCCCTTCCTGCCCAAAAACATTCCTCCTTGCAACTCATGCACCCTTGCACCATGGTGCAAGGGTGCCTGCGTTGGCGCTAGGCAACCAATTGTGTGCCAGTGCAGAGGAAAGCACAGGGATGCATCGTACTGCTGTAAATACAACGCATCCCTGCACTTTCCTAATGACGCAGCTCGGCGCAGCAGGATGGCTTGCAGGGCCGCACTGCGTAATTTTCTAGTATATATGTTCCTTAGGGACATATTTACAAGCCCTGTGTGCCACCGGAATGTCCCTTTTTGTGACGTTCCGGTGGCGCACAGGGCTTAGCCATATCTACACGGCCACATGAAGCCACCCTGCACAGCTTTTCATTGCCTTGTAGATATGGAGTAAGGCGAGGCAGCGCAAGCCGCTGTTTTGCCTTACCCTGCCTGAAAGAGGCGTTCCATGTGTGTTGCTGTGGGTGTTCCCACTCCACACTATTGGAATTTGACACTGCCCAGATTTACAACATCAGGTAAACCTGGGGCAGCGCCAAAACCTTGCGTCTCACTAGAGCAGGCGTAACGAGGAGAATTGTTTACATTTCTCCTCATGTTTTCCTTTTCCACGTGTGCTGCATTCTGCAGCACACATAGAAAGAGAAAAACGCCTTTTGTAATTGTTTTTGTGCAGGAAGGTGCCCTTTCCTGCACAAAAACAATCGTGTCAGCAACACAGACACCCTTGCTCCATGGTGCAAGGGTGCCTGCATTGAAGCACGGCTGCAAAATGTGAGCTGGCTTAAAGGACAGGAATGCACCGTTTCTTGTAAATACGGTGCATTCTTGTCCTTTCAAATTATCGTAGGGCAGCGCAACAAAATGGTTTGCAATGCTGCCCTATGCCAATTCCTTGTAAATATGCCCCTTAGAATCTCAGGGGCATATCTATAAAAGCTTTGCATCATCCTTGCACCACACACCGTGGTGCATGTGTGATGCAAACCTCTAAGCCAGATTTTTGAAGTCACATAAAGCCACTTTGCGTGGCTTTGAATGGCCTCACAAATCGGAGCAAGACAATGCAGAGCAAATCACTGCGTTGCCTTATTCTGTGCTCCATGGATGTTGAGGTGGGTGTTCCCATCCAACTCCTAAGGTTTTTGACGCATTCCCAAATTTACAATGACTTGTAAACCTGGAAATGCACCAAAACCTTACGCCTTCCCAGAGAATTGTAAGGAGGAGAAATAGCTTTATTTCTCCTCGTTTTTTCCTCTTTCTATGTGTGCTGAACCATGCAGCACACATAGAAAGAGGATAAAGCCTCTCAGGATTATTTTTGTGCAGGAAGGCACACCTTCCTGCACAAAAACAATCCTGCATGCAACGGAGGCACCCTTGCACCCTGGTGCAACAGTGTCTGCATTGGCGTTGGGCAACCAAAACGGAAACAGCGGAACGGAAAAGGTACAGGAATGTGCCGTTTTGGATTAATACGGCACATTACTGCCCTTTCCCTGTGACTCAGGGCAATGCAGCAAGGTGACTTGCTGTGCTGCCCTGCACAATAAGAGGCATAAATATGCCCCTCAGTGCTCTGGACAGCAGAGGACTAAAGGGCATATTTATGAGATGTTTGCACCACGTTTGCACCATGCAAAAGGGTACATACATGAGACAAACCTGTAAGTCAGATTTATGAAGTCACTCAAAACCCACTTTGCGTGGCTCTGAGTGGCCCCATAAATCTGGAGCAGTGCCCTACTCTGCCATGGGTAGGCGTTCCATGGGCGTTGCAGTGGGTGTTCCAGCGCAGCTCCCATGGATTTAGAGGCATTTCCAGATTTACAAGAAGTAGTAAACCTGGGGATGTGCAAAACCTTATGCCTTCCCAGGGGAGGCGCAATGAGGAGAAATATATCTATTTATGCATTCCCACATTTATGGAATTTCTTTGGAGGGGTGAAAAGATGCCAAGTTCTATTTTGAGTTTCTGGAGCGCAGAATTCAGTCCATCATGAAGACATCATATCATGCAAATTTGAGATTGAAAACCTGAAAGAGTTCCTATTCATATAACCAAAGAGAGCAAATACCACCAAGCTGTGATTTTATGTCTGTTATGATATTAATACACCACCATGTTTCTAGAATGGACTAACAGGACTCACAATATTAGTTGGAAAGATCAGAATATCTCCACTGTGGAATATGTTAATAAAGAGAATAGGAAGGCGAACCAGCCAAGATGGTGGACACAAGCTCCTAATGCTCCGCGTGCACACCCTTGATTATCCTGGAAAAAATACGAAATCCTGCTCCATCAGCCTACAAACTGGGCACTACCAGTCTCCGTCACACCAGACACTTCAACTGATGTAGTGCGGCCGCTAAAAGTCGAAGAATTAACGGCGTGGGCATACCAGTGGCCCTGCCTACGGGACGCTTGCCCTCCACGTGAGATGTGGGCGAGCACAGGTCGTGTGCTGAAAACCAAGCGGCAAACTTCCCGGGCGGAGGGGAGGTTGGTGGCGCCGACGGACCTCGGAGGTGGTGACTGTGGAGCCTGAGACCGGCGGGAGCATCCAGAGCCGGGACCACAGAAGTCGAGGCCCCCTACGCAGTAAGTGTTCGTCGCTCCGAGGGTGCTAGGAAGAAACCCACTGTCCCGGTCACGAGACGCATAGCCCCGAAAGAGAAGGCGGAGGACTGGGCCAGCCTGGTCCTGCTGTGAAGAGCGACATCCAGGACGCCCACGGCAGCCCGGGGAGAGTAGCAAAGACCTGGGCCCGCACCAGGCCCTGCTGAGCAGAGGGAACGGGCAAAATACAGCCAACATCAGCCTAGAGGGCCTGCTCGTAGAAGGTGTCCCCAGAGAAGGTGACCGGAAAGCCCAGGACCGCTGGGAGCATCAAGGACCGAATCCAGATACGAGGCGCAGTCATACCCGCAGTACGGTGAGTGCACATCGCCTTGGGACCACCTGAGAGGTGTCCACTGTCCCGGCTGCGCAACCTGCAATCCCTGAAGGCAGGGGCCCGTACTTACCGGGCCCCGTTTTGATAGACGCAACACTATTGGAAGAGCCGCGAAGACTCAGGCCCAGGCCTGGCCGGGCAGAGATAGGGCACGCGACGTGCCAGTATCGGCTCCACAGCCCTGGTCGCAGCAGTGTGCCGGGACCTGTTGGGGCGTCCTTCCGTCTCTAGCCCCGGGGATACATCAGAGACACCAAGAACAGATCGGACTCGACAGGGAGACACTGGGCCAAAACCTAGTGCCCCCTCCAAAACACAAAATAAAAAAAGGAAGACTACACACGTGGGGTGTGATACCAGCTATACTCTCCACTGCTGGGATTGGGGTAGCAGCCCCACGAAGACTACTTGTGGGAGCACATGATCCCCTGCTTGGCCCACACCCACTAATGGCACATTAATTGCACGAGACTTGGCATGGTTCTGGGAGAACTCAGGGACCAATCTGTGCCCAAACCCCTGAGAAAGTCGAACACACAATGCACGGGAACACCAAGAAGTGCACCCTCAGGACTGGGCTGCCCCTCAGCTACCTCCCCGCTCACTGGAGGGGGGCGGTGCCCCACACACGTACTGTTCGCAGGAACCAGAAAGCTATCCTAAAGCTCACTCCCAGAGCCTGGAGGAATCTCACGTATCTGTGTATTGCGAAAGCCTAGATGGTGGAGAAGACGAGATGCCTCACTGGACCGGATAGCTGGTAAATGATTAAAGGCCACAGGAACTCGGCACACTCTCCGCTATTGACGTCTTAATCTCGCATAAACAGAGACCCCACCAGCAAAATCCGTAGATCTAAGGTGGGTGCCCTCCCAGTTATCTGTATGCTATCAGCGCACAAATTAACCAAGGGCCGACTGCGTACAAGTATACAGCAACCTGCCACACACTCGGAAGCCCAAGGGGCCCAACGTGCAGAAGAAGAGTGCGCAGGAGAAGCCCCGAGCTTGGCACTCTCCGCTAAACTTGACTCTGTTTTGGCTGCGGTGGAGAAAATAGGTGCTACCCTGGACCAAACCCGGACCTCACTGTAGTCCAAGATAGACAAGGTCACATCTGATTTCACGCTATTACGAGCTGATCATCGCAAACTAGCGGACAAGGTTCAGGCCAACGAGCTAGCCCTGTTAGATCTGAAGCCAACCACCCGTAGTCACACAGCGGCTCTACAAGACCTCATGGACCTGTGAACATGCTAGATGACAGGCTGGAGAATGCGGAAGGCCGCTCGCGCCGCAACAACATTTGAGTGGTGGGCCTGCCTGAAGGAGAGGAAGGACAGGACCCTGTTGCGTACGTTGAGCGCTGGCTGCAGGTGCTGCTCCCAGACAATGCATTATCACCGCAGTTTGTGGTGGAGCGGGCGCACCGGGTACCAGCCCGTAAGCCGCCCAGGGCAGGGATCCAGACCAAGACCTTTACTCTTTAAGCTGCTAAACTACAGGGACAGAGACACAGTTCTGAGAGAGCCCCACAAGCTCACTGATATCAGGATACAAAATAACCAAGTCAAGTTGTTCCCAGACTACACCATACAATTGCAGAGACGGCTGGGATACTTCACTGTGGTGAAGCGTCAGCTCCGTGAATTAGACATCCGTTACTCCCTAATTTTCCCAGCCAAATTGCGAGTGGCTGCGAAAGGACTCACTCGATTCTTTGATACACCCTCCGATGTCTGGGACTGGTTGGAAGAATCAGGCCTTCTGATGGGACCCAAACCATCCACAGACACTCTGTCGCCTCGACGAGGTAGAAGAAACAGGGTGCCGGCAAGGAAAGGAGCCCCAAACACACAAGGCCACAGACAAGAATCCCTGACATGGAACAAAGACTAATGGAAAGACAAGAGGCCCTCCATGTAGCTGCAGCAATCCGGACTAAATCACAGAATTCCGAACATGAGGCGAGATCCATCCTCTCCCTGAGTGCGACTGGGTCATCTCCCGCAAGATCCGAAGACCTAGATTCCCTGCAGTTACCAGACGTCACGCCGCAGACTTCGGATGGCATAATTTGAACAATCAGCAACACCTGATAAGTGTACCCTAGCATGTATTGTTGCAGGGATTCTGCACATACACAGAACTATGCACAGGAAAACAGGACCTCTGTGTATAGGGGCTACACCTTCCTACCACCTCGGTACCCAAAATCCCCAAACCGACTATCTATAGTGCCTCATTCGTTTTCCCTTATCCTCATGAAGCTACAAATGATTAGACAACCCAGAACACAACACTCCCGACTCTCTCAGGAATCACGGTGGCAAGACATACCCTTTCGTTCCTCACTCGTACCTGTCAACAATAAGAATTGACAGAGTCACTGTAATAGTTCAAAATGTTTATTTTAACTATAGTGCTTTACATCGCAGTATACGAGCCACTACCAGTAGCAAAACGCATAAACTCAAAACAGGCAGCATTGTCACAATGCCATAGAGTATAAAGGGGGATGTCATCATATATAGACAGTGGATCAAGGACTATAAGGCCTAACCACCCTCCCCTTGGGTAAAAGAAATTTTATTATATGAGAAGATCTCTGGGCTTTGTCAGCAGACTCCATACCTTAGTGCCTAGATGGTATGTCTACATCATAAGAACAGATTAGCTCTTCTCGCTGGAAAGGTCTCTCTCCAAGTTTGTGTGAACAACATGCATCCCTACAATATCAAAGCGTGAGGCTTCAGCAGTGGCAGCTGTGTTAGCATGTTTTGTCTAGGTGATAGGGACTGACCAGAACAGAATAACAAGGGGCATTATTTATAGACCGTGCACATCATGTCTCCTACAAATATCAAGGAGACCGGATGAGACACTATTGCTAGTCGGTTGGGATTTTGGGTACTAAGGTGATAGGAGGTACACCCCTATTTACTGAGGTCCTGTTTTCTTGTGCATAGTTCTGTGTATGAGCAGAATCCCCACAACATGGCGCCGCCAATGCTTGATCTGGTTCTTATCTGCGAGACGCTTGAGTAGTACTAGTGCTGGTCCACAATACCCTCACTTCTGTTTCCGGAGACAGCTGTGACGGAGTAACCTCCTATATTGACATTTTTATAGGTTTATTCAAGCTTGAAGTTTAAAAGGTATTTCTTTTCTTATAACCCGTGTTTGCACTGCCTCACTTTAAGTTGTTATACTTTCTACTATAATGGCTGCGGTTGATATTCCGGCTCATAGCAGGGCCGCGCTGAGAGCGCACTTGACTCATTATGCGGTTCCTGAATCCTGATGCTGGGGCCGCACTTATTTTTGTGGTGGAAGCCGATCGGGCTCACCAGTTTGAAGTTTTTTACTCTTGGGTCACCTTTCCGGCAGTGGATGGCACTGATGATTTGTTTCACACATATGCTGCCACCGCCGTTCCTCAGCAGTATCAGCCTTATAGAGCTCTTGAGATTCCGCTTACAGCTTGGCAACACCGTATTTGGTTTAATGGCGCCCTTCCTCACCCATTAACGGTCGTCCGTTTAGGCCCTTTATCTATAGATGGGGCCACATGGCCCGTTTTGGCTGGGTTTACCCCACACCCACGTGCTTTTACTACTGCTACTTTGGCAGAGCTCCACATCCTGCATACTTCGTTAGTGCGCGTATATAGAGCAGTAATACAGTACGTCACACGCACCGTCCAGGTGGGGACACCTGGCGCTGCAGTACAACCTGCGGGTCCTGGTGGCGTAACCATCAGTCCCGTTATTGTTAATTCTGTCATGGGCAAGCGCCCACAGAATAAGGATGAATTGCCTTATTGGCTTGCCGAGAAATTTGGACAGATAGAAGCTGTCTTTCCTAATACCACTCCTGTGGATAAACACAGGATCTTAACTATTAGTTTGCCTAAAGACTTAATTCCCGAATTGGCTGATTGTAACACCTGGGGCAGGGCGTTTGCAGTGGTATATTCTATGAGTTTCGGCACCCCCTCCATGACCGTACTCCCCTCTGTGAATAAGCGCGTTCAAGATGAACACGGAGCTGAAGCGGCTGTTGAACTGGGGATGAGACTGGTGGGGGTGTTCGACGTGGTTGCTGATATGATCCTAACAAATGTCAAGGGCAATGCCGTTAGCTTTCAAGTAGCAAACCGCTTAGAGGCGGTCGCGGAGGCTGACAAACCACGAGAATTACCAAAGATTATTGCGAAGGCTTATAAAACCATAGGCCGCAATAGTCTGGGAAATAAGCCTGTCATTCAGACACAAACGCAGTCTCAAAAACAACCACAGGCCCAACCTGATAAGGATGGGCGCCCTTTCTTTCCTAAAAAGAATTGGCAGAGAAATAAAAAGCAGGGTTCCCAACAACAGAAGCAGGGTTCGCGTGCCAGTTCACCGAACCCTGATGCTTCTGAACGTACTTATGACTTGCGCGATGGCGCTAAAATTAAGTCTCCTGAACGATTTCAGGTTCCTGATCAGCGTTCTCCTCGTTCTTTACAGGAAACATCGGGCTCACAAGCCGGTGGAGGGGATCGCCTGGATCGGGGGAGAGGTCAGCCTGCGTCACACCTTCGTGAACAGCCTCAGCAGTTTGACGTCAAAGACAAGCAGGGTGATTCCGCACGTACCCGTCCTCCTTTTCAGAAGAAAAAGGTTGCCGCTTTAACAGCAAGATATGCCACAGACGGTGAGGACGTGACTCCTGGATCAGACATGGGCGGTGACTCTACTCGACAGCGCGGCGGATGTTACCATAGACAGCAACTGACACATTTGTAACCGTTGAGACTGCAGATACCCGGGTTGCCCCCCAGGATAGACTACACAAAAGTCCTTTTCCTAATTGAAGGTGATATACTGCGTCCCATTAAGGTTGTGTTCTGGGAGAATCTGACTGCTACTTATGACATTTTATTGGCGGAGAAAGATTGGCCTCCACCCTTTCTGTTAGCCTCTTCTAGAGGGGAAGATGTGATACTTCCGAGTTTTTCATGTTGTGTCCCTGAAGGAACAAGCGCAGGCTCTTGCAGAGGAATGGGCTTTGGCCTTACCCCCAGCGGTGTATTGCAATCAAGTGGGTTGGGACGTTGATTCTCCACCTCATGTGATACCAATGCGCTCTATGCCACAACCTCAACCTCAATATCCCATCAAACATGAAGCGAAGGCTTCTGTTTGTGAAATTCTAAGACAATTGGAGTATCAGGGGGTCATTGAGTCATGTGTATCACCTATGAATAATCCTCTTTTTACTGTCCCTAAACCTGATGGTTCTTTTCGGATTGTATTGGATTATAGAAATTTGAACAGCCATTGCCGCACCTTTGTGGTACAAAACACACACAGTTCAGCGCTTGTGAATAATATTGTTCGTAAAAAATACAAAACGACACTTGACATTTCCAATGGTTTCTACAGTCACAATCTCGACCGTGCGAGTGGTGACCTGTCACCTGACAGCATTCAGTTCCATCGGAAATCAGAAAAAATTTACACGGTTGCCTATGGGGTACAAGAACAGCCCCAGGGCATTTGCGGCACGTATAGTTTCTTTGTTGCATGACATTGACCCTGAGGCCTTGTCGTATGTTGATGACATCTATTTGACTGACGACGACCTCGCGCCGCATCTTGACCGAGTCGACCACATAATATTGTCTTTTGCCTACTACGGTTACAAGTTTAATTTTGCAAAGTCACACATAGCCCATCTGGCAGTGCTCTTTTTGGGCTACAAGCTCAATAATGAGGGAAAGGGTCTAGCACCTCATTTCCTAGAGAAGTGTGCACATTTGCAACCACCTTCTTCTTTGAAAAAGTTACAATCCCTGCTGGGTTTGTTAAACTTCGGGAGGACTTACATTCTCGATTATGCCCAGCGTATCAAACCACTTTATGCATTGATACAACCTAAGTTCTCTTCTGCCAGCTGGCTTCCGGAACATACTTCCATCCTGCAGTCTTTGCAGGCGGATTTGCTTGCGACTAACTTCTTAATGACTCGTGATAACACCACCAACCTGGTAATACGTATCGTTTCTGGGGCAGTGGGTTTCACGTACTTAACATTCAATGAAGGAGACACAATACCTATTGCATACAAGTCTCACTTGTACACTGCGGCTGAAATGCGTTTTTCCTCTGTAGAAAAGATCTTGACGGCAGTTCAGATGGCGATTCTAAAGGAACGCTCACTGGCACAAGGCAGACGCATTCTTATGGTCACTCCCTTCCCTGCTTTGGAAGCTGTGACTAAAGCTAGTGTGCCTAACTCTAAGGCATTGCACCCATGTTGGATTCAGTGGGCTACTTCTTTGACGTCTTCGGATGTCACATTTGTCTTTGATCCATCTCTTCAGACTCAGGAGTTTTTGCAGTATGAATTTGTT
The DNA here is from genome assembly GCA_963921515.1 of Calotriton arnoldi. Taxonomy (NCBI): domain Eukaryota; kingdom Metazoa; phylum Chordata; class Amphibia; order Caudata; family Salamandridae; genus Calotriton; species Calotriton arnoldi. The sequence continues at coordinate 687,750 of CAWUFW010000949.1, read as the reverse complement.
CATCCTCCTCCTTTGTCCCTTCTTCCTCTGTGTGAATACAAATGCATCATTTATACCGATAGCTCGGTGCAACCGGCCACGGGTTCCAAACATGCTTATTCAGCGGCTTGTGCTATTGTGGCTGGCTCCATTGAAGATGGAGAGTTTAAGTCATCCATTGTGCACACACAGGCACTAGGAGACTGTACTGCGCAATTGGCCGAGCTGCGTGCTCTTGTTTTAGCTCTAGAGTTTGCTGATCCTCTAGTGAATACTCTTATTGTGTGCGATTCTTACTATTGTGTCCAGTCGTTCAATGACAACTTATTCTTTTGGTCTCAAAATAATTACCGCGATTCTAAGGGCAGCGCAATTAAGCATAAAACGCTTTGGGTTCGAGTGGCAGATCTTAACCAACGTCTGCCTCTCACACATGTTATTCACACTCTTGGCCACCAGCGTATCGGAACACACGCTCTTGGTAATTCTCTGGCTGATGAAGCGGCCAAGTCTGCAGTAGCCACGTGTTCCGTAGCAGCAATTACAAGATCTATGACTAAGGTTGATAATGAGATTCTGGCAGCGGTTGCTGCGACTAGGGAGGGAGGTAATTATCCTGCGGGTTTGCCTTCTAAATACTCTTATAATGTAACTCCCGAACAGGTTTCTTATGTTACCATTCCTTCGGTTGGGGATCGGCTCATTCCCAACTCTGACCGCAGACAAGCTTTGATCAAGGCCGCACACGAAGGCATTGCTTCGGCACATGCTGGTGTGTCGGCAACAGTCACTATTCTTCAGCAACGTTACTGGTGGCGTGGGTTATATAAACAGACTCGTAACTATGTTCTTTGCTGTGATGTTTGTCAACAAATCAAGCCTTCTACAGTCCCACACCCGCCACAAACACAGCTATATATTTCTAATAGACCTTTTGGCTGTGTCTATCTTGATCACTGCGGTCCACTTTCTTCTGATACTGCATACAAGTATATCTTAGTTGCGGTTGATTCATGCACTCGATTCCTCTGGGTATGGCCACAACGTAGTGCTGACGCTCAAAATGTCATCAGGGATTTGCGTGTCTTCTTTGTCGGGATGTTTGCCTGTGGTACCTTCCATTCTGACCAAGGTCCAGCGTTTGCCTCTAAGGCTTACAAGGATGCGATGAAGTCGTTGGGGGGTACAAGTGCAGTTTTCATCTCCATACAGGCCTGAGGGCAATTCAGTTGTGGAGCGAATGAACCATGACTTAAAGCAATCCTTGACAGCTAGAGTCTTAGGTACTGGCAGGGACTGGCTGTCCCACTTGTATGGGGTCCAACCTGCATTAAATAATCTCCCTAGAAGATCTCTGGGTGGGCGGACCCTTTACGAAATGCTCTTTGGCTTTCACATGTTTGTTCCTGACCTTGATGGTCTGGACATTGTGGCGGCTGCCTCTAAGTTTGACGTAGATAATCATTCTGCTATGTTACAGGATCTACAAAAGTCCCGTGATGCTCTGGCAGCTGAGCATTTACCATCTTCGTCTGCTGATGCACAACTGATTCCTGTGACCGGTTGGCTTCCTAAAATTGGAAATCTAGTGCGGGAGAAGATTGAAAACAAAAAAGAATTTGGTCCCTCTTATCGTGCTCCGGTTTCTGTGCTTGGAATGAAGGGTACTCGTACTGTCATTCTACCACCATTGCCAGGTCGCAAAGACAACAGATTCATCTCAGTGGACAATGTCAAGTTACACCGTGTGGCCGATTCTGAATAGTGTGACACCTGCAGTTTCGTACAACGCAATATCCATAGCACCGTTTACTTTGTCGACACCTGATGCCACAAGGATGTCTGCTCATATGATGGACACTGTAATTGACCTTCAATCTGTGCGACCATCATTTTCTGCGATGGATCTTGTGTGTCCTTTTCCGGCTACTGATTCCGTGTGTGAGATACCATCTAGCCCACGTGTACGAATAGAGGATTCTACGCTTTCACCTTTGCTTCCAAGTCCAGTGAGTGCCTCTGATGGAGGACCGGCACCCCTTTCTTCTACCTCGTCCTCCTCTTCATCCAGTTTGCCTGCTGCAGCTAAGTCTAAGTTGCGTATCTTTTACTCCTGGTTCAAAAAGACATATTTCGTTCCCCCCGGACCTACATTTGGTTGGTGCTTCTCCTGATATTTCTTTTCATGTCAATTGGGTTTGTGACAGTGTTCTTTTTGCTTATAAATGGCCATTACCTCCCTGAACGCTCTGCAGTAAAAATGGTCGATCGAACTTTGGCTCCGCACACATCGTCCCATATCATGAAACGTGACAAGACTTTTGTGAATATTTCAGCTTTTCCAGTTCATGATGGCATCGTTTGGGACAAAGTAGCTTACGAAATCCATGGCCCGACAGAGGTCATTAGAGTTCCGTACGTATTTCGCGTCTCATTAGGAGATGTGGTGACACAGGACATACATTCTGATGATTTGGATGTGCAGGCCGTTCATGCATTGTTTTCAGATTTAAAATATTATGCTGCATTTGATGCTGAAGATTTGTATTTAAATTCTGCCAATTATGGTGATCTTTGTTGCTATCAAAATTATGGGCATCATTTTTTACACAAGTCTAACACCATGAGACCTGTTTTTAATTTTACCCAATGGGAACATTGTCCCACTCCCTTAAAAGGGAGTTCTAAAACACTTAGGGATAAGTTCACATATTTTTCTACCTATGATTTGACTAATCCTGAATCCTATTATTTTCGGCTTCAAAAACCCCCTACATCGAAGTACCTGTTATCACACACTAAACTAATTTATGCCAACTCGTTTAGAGCGCAGTTGGCCGCAAATGGTTATAACCATTGGAAACAGACTATAGATTTAAAATCCATCTGGGGCACAAAGCCATGGCAGGTTCAGGGCACTGAGGCATTACATCGTGACTACCTGATCCCGACAAAAATGCTGTTTTTGAATAAAACCATTTACCAGACTTCCTGTTATGGTCTTGCAACTGTCAAAAACTTAAATACCCCCTCAACACCTGCATTGGCTGAATATAATAATTGGCAGTTACATAATAACCATACCATGGAGGCTTTACAGACTCTACTTCAGAATGCCTCCTCAGTATTGAATGGTATTGATTTGGCTGTTCCAATTCAAGCTAAAACTGGAATCAGCTATTAAACTGCACCCACAAATTCTTTGATAAAGCAACTTTACATGCTTTTAAAAAAAAAAAAATCAGCCAATGAGAGAGGTGATGATTTTGGGATCCCCCTAACCTAGGGGAAGACCAAGCAGATGCCTTGAACACAAAGAGCACATCATGCTGAACGATTCAGTGGCGGTCCCATCCTGTTAGGACCACCCCAAGCACAGTTATGGGCAAAAATACAATCCCAGCCAAAGGCTCTGCAAAGCATTATGGGATGAGATTAGCAGTGGGCAGTGAATATTATAGTATCCAATATCAAAATAATTCTACAAAGAGCTGCAGTTCAACTGGTCATTTCTAGGTGTCCCTCAAGAGTCAAATGCAAAAGCCTTGAAATTATTACATCAAGCTGCAGTTCCACTAGTCGTTACTAGATGTCCCTCACGAGTCAAATGCAAAAGCATTGAAACCCTTTTATGAAGCTGCAGTTCCACTAGTCGTTACTAGGTGTCCCTCACGAGTCAAATGCAAAAGCAGTGAAACCCTGAGCTGAGAGCTAATACTATAAATTCTACAAAGAGCTGAACTGCAGCTTCATGAAAGGGTTTCAATGCTTTTGCATTTGACTCGTGAGGGACATCTAGTAACGACTAGTGGAACTGCAGCTTGATGTAATAATTTCAATGCTTTTGCATTTGACTTGTGAGGGACACCTAGTAACGACCAGTTGAACTGCAGCTCTTTGTAGAATTATTTTGATATTGGATACTATAATATTCACTGCCCACTGCTAATCTCGTCCCATAATGCTTTGCAGGGCCTTTGGTTGGGATTGGTTTTTTGCCCATAACTGTGATTGGGGTGGTCCTAAGAGGATAGGACCACCACCGAATCGTTCAGCAAGATGTGCTCTTTGTTTTCAAGGCATCTGCTTGGTTTTCTCCCTAGGTCAGGGAGGGTCTCAAAATCATCACCTCTCTCACTGCTTACTAAACTTTCATTTTTTCTTTTGTGAAATGACTATAAGCATTTTAGCATGTAAAATCAGAGATAGTAGTTATTTTACCAAAAGTATATGAGGTCTTTGTTTTATTAAGTGAGAAGCGTAACAGTTTCCAGATTGAAGCTAAATTGACAAGGCAAACTGGGAACAAGTCCTTGCTGTAGTAGACAACAGCATTAATACGCTTTCTGCACTCATGGTCAGAATCGGTTAAGGTTGGTCACGCAATTTGTTTGGACATTGCAGACACTGAAAATGGGTAAAGTGCTTTGGGATTATTTAAATGCCACCACTTTATTTTTGCCTTTTAATTTAACTGATAAACAGAAGTTTATGTCCATGAAAGATGCAGTATACACGCTGTTACATATTGAGCAATTGGAGCCTTTGCCGTTCTCCGTAGCGGAAACGGACTCTGCTGTTTGGTTAATTCATGGCGTTATCACTTTGACCTTTTCACTTTTTCAGTTTAAATCATGTATGCAACACTTTCCTGTTGGACGCTTTGAATCGCTTGGAACTGCTTTTTTGCATGAATTATGGGTCCTGCCCTTTGCTTATCGGTGTTTGAGAGACGATAAGGTAGTTTTCATCACAGGAGAGGAGTGTGATTCTATACTGGGTCACTCTCTTGTATGCAAACACGTTAAGTTGCACTGCGAATGTAACGTGTCAGCGCCCAATCTAGCTTGCTTTTTGAAATGGACCCCGGTACCATCTATCATGCCTGTCTTTACATTGCTTACTAACGGCAGCTATCTCATTTTAAACAATCAAGACTGCTGTGGTTTGCGGGCGGGTGTCCCATATTTGGTAACTGTTTCCCAGCGCGTAACTTGCTGTAGCAATGTCCTTTTCCCGCCCCCGCATGGGAGTTTAGATTCTTTGCTTTGGCCTTCCATTCCGACAATGAAAACAGAGTTCAACAAGTTGAGCAGGCTCAAAGCCCTTTTATTCCAACAGGAGGTGGCCCTCACTTCCGCCCGTGAAACGTTCAGGTTGCAGGTGGCACGGACCTCGAGTGAGATACAGTCGCTTCTTAACACTAACCTCACACTTCATTTTGGGGAACTAATTCACCAAATATTTAATGCATCTGAAACGACAGGCCTTGCCCATTTTTTTAAATGTGTGGGATCTGGCCTGGTCTCTTCCTTCCAAACTATATTCGGGGTAATACCGGCTTTTATTCATTCTCTTTTCCAGCGTTTTCGGAGGGTTCCCATTGATATTGGCGCTGGCTGCTGGTGTCCTGCTTCTCCTCCTTGTGCTTCGCAATGGCTGCTCACTTTGTGGCTCTGCACAGCCCGGCCCAGCTACAACTGTATTGTGATCTCCTATATGAGGCTTTTGGATGCTTGCCTTTAGCCACACTTGGCGTAACTTACGACTTGACATTCCGCTTTGCCTATTTTACTTGCGTGCAACCAGTGCTTCATTGCAAACGGTGTCATTTTTCCTGGCCGATGGAACTTTGCTTATCAAACACGTGGTGTCCAATCCCTGATTTCAGCCGGATGATGGGTCCCTTAGAGACGCATGACGTGGCTTGTTCTGTGGATGGTCCAATGGCACGTGCAGCTTTGCTTGGAATCTTGGTTCAATGGGATATCTGTGCGGCTGCGCAGACTTTCCTACAACGAAGTTTCATTGAATATCACGCAAGTTTGCCTTTTCTATTTTTGGATGCTCCTGTTTGTAGGGAACATAATTGTTCCTTCGACCTACTCAATTGGATGTCTTCACTTTTTCCACCGATTACAATGATGAACTATTGGAAGGGATTGCATTCCTTTGCACCCAAACCTTTATGGATTGACTACTTAGGTTGTCCGTACTCCACTGTCTGACAAACAGACTCTCCTTTTTTCTGTTCCAAGCTCAACGTACTGTTTTTCTCTGATTTTTTCCCTTCGCTTTTCTCTGATTTGGGGGCATATCTACAAGGGCTTTATCTCTGCTTTTTTGGCTTTTAAAGCCAAAAAAGCGGAGATAAAAGTATCGCCCTACTAACAAGAGGGTGCAAACATGCATAATCGCATGTTAGCACCCTTTTTCCCAACGCCCATCGCCAAAATCTAACGTCTGCTAAAATCCTGACTTACCTATGTTTGACATAGGGGGTGGATTATGCTGATACGACCACAGGGTCATATCAGCAAGGTTATCGCCGTTTTGCAGGGAACATCGCTGGAAAACCAGCGATGTTCCCTGCAAAACGGCGATTTCCCCCGCTATCGCTGGATTTCTTATCGCCGTTGTGAAAAGCGTTGTTGATACAGCGCTATCACGGCGATGAAATCCAGCGATAGGATAAACATCGCTAAACGCGCTTAGCGATGTTTATCTCTAATCGTTGTTGATATGCCCCTTGGTTTTTATCCATATTTTTATCACTGCTTGACTTTTGAACTCTGTTTTTGTTCTTCTGCCTATGTCCTACTGATTTACCAGGGGGAGGGTGTTATATGGCCCTAAGACACATTGTCGACAATGCTAAGTTAGCATGAGTTTTGCTTGCCCTATGCTGCTGCTTTTGTGCACGCCTCTGCTAAGCATTTGTTTTCGCGACACTTTGCCTCTGCCCTGTACATGATAACAGATTGTTTTTCACGTTCTTAGCCTTCCCTTCAATTCTGTTTGAACATAATGTGCAAGGTCGGTCAACAATGTCTCTTGTTATTCTGTTCTGGTCAGTACCTAATACCTAGACAAATCATGTAACCAACAGCTGCAATGCGGAAGAATCGTGCTTTGATATAACGTTGTTGCATGTTTTTGAAACACACTCGAAGAAAGCCATTCTATGGAGCTGAGCACTGCTGTTCCTATGATGTAAACCCTTGGGTTTAGGCTTTCAGGTAGGGTTCTGCTAATAATGCCTAGAGATCTTCTGTTATATAAAATAACTTCTTACTGCCTTGGGGAGGGTGATTAGGCCTAGTTATTTAGCCTTTTTCACAGTCTTTATAAAATGATGACTCCTTTTATATTCTATGGTATTGTAACAATGCTAATGATTTTTGCCTTTTGCATTTTGCTGCTAGCAGTGGTTCGCATACTGTATCATGGATCAATATAGTCAAAATAAACATTTTGAACTTGTTTAGTGACTCTGATTATTTTATTGTGCACAAGTACGTGAGAGCGAAAGAGTGTCTTGTTCCCGCGACTCTGAGGTGAGTCTGGAGTGCTTGTGTTCTGGGTTGTCTAAACATTCTTAGCTTCTTGATATTTGTAGGAGACCGGATGAGACACTATTGCTAGTCGGTTGGGATTTTGGGTACTAAGGTGATAGGAGGTACACCCCTATTTACTGAGGTCCTGTTTCCTTGTGCATAGTTCTGTGTATGAGCATAATCCCCACAACAGAGTGATCTATTAGATTTGGACTCTGTGCAGCAAGTGTTACAGATGTGCATCAGAGCAGCTGCGAGGATAAGTGCCCGTTAGTGGGCAAAGGACAGGCGTTTGATGGACATCTAATAGAAAAGTGTAAACAATGACCACCCCTGAGCTGATTAATGACAACAGAGACTGAGCAAGAGAACCTGGAAAGGTTGAGCTGTGTACAGGGACTGCAGTGCCTGAAGGAGAGGAGAATCCAGCATAGGGAGGCACTGGAGGTGGAAGGAGATTTTGTTTAGGTGGATTTTAGGGCCCAGACCAGTGGTGATTGGCCAACATGTGTTAAAGGCACAGTCGTCTCTTGTGAACAACATACGGGGCCTTATTTATGAAAACTGTTGCATCGCTGCGACAAAACAGCGATGCAACAGTTTTCACTGTGCACTCCTTGTGACACGATGGATGCCCCGTATTTACTGCAAAAGTGTTGCAAGAGCGTCATAAATACGCCCCACGATATTTTGTGACCTCCCTAGTTGTCTGCCGGTGCTCAGGGGTGGTGAGTGTGGGTTGTTTATTCGATAGCTTCCAGTTTGGGGCACATTTTTGAGCTTGGCCAGTAGTTACTCTTCATCTGAACTTTTGAAAAGTTAAACTGCACAACGTGAACAGCAATAATTTGTCACGGTCACTGGAATTATGTGAGGGGAGAACCAAATTATGTGGCAGTGGTGAATAAATTATGTGGTAAGAAAGGCAAGGTGACCAGCACATTGCAGGACATTTTGTGGCTGTATTACTTCATTTTGTCATATTTAGCTATGTTCACATTGTCTGGGAAAAGGTTTCAACTCCTTAGTATCAGTTTGGCAATCAGCAACTAAAAGGAGACCAGTTAACTTCTAACAAAGGGGCCTGCCAGTGGCAGTGTTTTTATTAACTTTCTATCCCTTTAAGCTAGAATCTAAATGTATTTGTTAAAATTGAAAAATTATGCAGCAGGTGATGGGTTATATGGCACGTACAGCAGTTCCATAATTATTAGCAAAACGATGCAGCAGCAGAATTACATAATTCCAGTTTCCACTCTCTTTGGCTAGTTTTACGTAGACCCTAAGGCAGCATACATAGCTATGTGCGAGAGCATTGAAGTGGTAACTAGTAATGTCCGTGGGGAAACTATCGCATAAACCAAACACTGTCTGCCATGTAGACAAGTGACCACTAAGAGAGGGAACCGCTTAGGACTAGTTCCAAGAACCTGACAGTGCAATCAACATTCCCTGTATGCAACATAAATGTAAAAGTGGGGCTGAAACTTCTATACAGGATTCCAGATTTCTCTTTCTTTATTTTTGAATCTTTGAAGAGTTGCACTTATGAACGTGGACTATAGAGAACTGTGGGGCAGATTTACAAGAAACTAACGCAGCGCGGTGCCGCAAGTCATTTTGCTGATCCGCGCTGCGTTAGTTTCGAAGCACAGGGATGTGACATATTTACAACATTATGTCACATCTCTGTGCTTCGCCCTGCGCTGGCGCACATACTGTTGCCATGCAACGACACAGGCACCCTTGCACCATGGTGCGAGGATGCCTGAAGGCGCACCTTCCTGCACAAAAACAATGAATTGAGATGATTTCCTCTTCCAATGCATGCTGTAGAATTTAGCAGGCATTGAAAGAGGATAAAAATGAGAAAAAATGGGCATAGCTTGCACTGTAGCTACAGCTGTGTCTTGCACAAAGCAAGTTAAGATAAAATAAATATCTCTGGGGCATATTATCAAGGGCTTTATCGCCGCTTTAGCGGCACTTTTTGCCGCTAAAGCGGCGATATTTTTAATGCCCTATTAGCAAGCTGACGCTAGCTAATAGCGATAGCGGCCGGGTTTTACATCGCCTTGCATGTCAGCGATAATTATCGCTAATGACATGCAAGGTAGGCGTTCCCAACTAAAAGCGACAGAAAACAGTCGCTTACATACCTATCGCCTATTAGCAATACCCGCGAAGCGATAAAAAAACGCGTGCTAACCCCGATTAGCGCTTGTTTTTTAGAACTGATAAAAACATGACTTAGCAATGAAAGTCAATGGGAGGTGGATTGTAAGGTTAAGTCCCCAGAACTAGCGATAGGATTTTATCGCTGGATTTCTCGCGTTAAAGCTGGGTTTCGCCACTATCGCTGGATATTTTATCGCAATGGAGATAAACCTTGCTAATAGCATGTTATTTCCGCGGTAATATCCAGCGATAAAAAAAGGCGCGCTAAGCAAGGTTAGCAATATTTATCGCATGTTCTTGTTAATATGCCCCTCTGTCTTTATATGCTAAAAAAAAAACATATATATTTATTTGACAAAAATGATAAAATAACAAGCAGTGAGAGAGGTGATAATTTTGGGATCCTCCCTAACCTAGGGAGAGAACCAAGCAGATGCCTAGAAAACAAAAAGCACATCTTTTGAACAATTCGGTGGTGGTCCCATTCTCTTAGGACCACCCCAAGCACAGTTATTGCAAAAATACAATCCCAACCAAAGGCTCTGCAAAGCATTATGGGACGAGATTAGCAGTGGGCAGTGAATATTATAGTATCCAATATCAAAATAATTCTACAAAGAGCTGCAGTTCCACTAGTCGTTACTAGATGTCCCTCACGAGTCAAATGCAAAAGCTTCATGAAAGGGTTTCAATGCTTTTGCATTTGACACGTGAGGGACATCTAGAAACGACTAGTGGAACTGCAGCTTGATGTATTAATAATTTCAATGCTTTTGCATTTGACTCGTGAGGGACATCTAGTAATGACTAGTTGAACTGCAGCTCTTTGTAGAATTATTTTGATATTGGACACTATAATATTCACTGCCCACTGCTAATCTCGTCCCATAATGCTTTGCAGGGCCTTTGGTTGGGATTGTATTTTTGCCCATAACTGTGCTTGGGGTGGTCCTAGGAGGAAGGGACCACCACTGAATCGTTCACATGATATGCTTTTTGTGTTCAAGGCATCTGCTTGGTCCTCCCCCTATGTTAGGGGGGACCCCAAAATCATCACCCTTCTCATTGCTTGATAATTTACTGTCCAAGTTCACTTTTGTGAATTGGTTATATGTTTTTTGCATAGAAAATTGTTCTATCAAAGCATTTAAAGGTATTTATTTTATTTCTGCTACAGAAGTATTATGCCCAGGGTTAATCAGTAGACATGGGTGTTGCATGGGAACACCCATGTCACACCCATGTCACACCCCCTAACACGCAAAGTGAAACTTACGCCTCCCCAGGAGAGGAGTAAGTGAGGCACAAAAAGAGAAATATCCTTACTTCTTCTAGTTTTTCCCCTTTCTACGTGTGCTGCATTCTGTAACACACATAGAAAGAGGAAAATGCAGCACACATAGAAACAGGAAAAAGCCTCTTGTGGTTGTTTGTGTGCAGGAAGCTTTTCCTTCCAGAACAAACATAATCATTCCCGCAACGTAGGCACCCTTGCACCATGGTGCAAAGGTGCATGCGCTGGCGCATGGCAGCCCATTGTGCGCCGTATCTAATAGATACAGCGCCTTCCTGCCCAAGGCCTGCTGCGCTGCCCAACGGCAAAAAACCCATAAATGAGGCCATATGTTGTTAATTTCTAACAATTAAATGTGGGCTAAATATCTTTTAATGTAGTAAGGTGGGGCAGGATGCTCTCCATCATATATGAGGATCTTGATTTTTTCGCAGTTGCCCCTTCATCCTTTTTTGTTTCATTTTAATAGGAGTTTTTACGGGTTCTTTTATTTGCTTTGGGTAGCAGAACTAAGCACCTTTTATTCGCTTCACTTAGACAGCTTCTGTGTTGAATGTGGATAAATCCTAGGCACATTGTTACAAGTAATTATCAACCTGGTGTACTAAACACCATCTCATATTTGGTTTTGACCATTTTGCTGATTGACTTTGTCAAGGACGCCACAGGGACTGCAAGTCCCAAGATTCCAAGGGCCTGGAGGCGTATTGGCCATCACCACGCCTGCTGCACATTGCCATCGCGCTATAAAGCACACATCGAGGTCCCGCAGTTCGGGACGCACCCAGGCTAAGCCAGGGCCAAGGGCTTGCCCTTCCTGCACCTGTCAGCGACTGGCAGAGGCTATACTGGGCCACCCCTCTAACATCTTGGTTCCAAGGTAAACTAGGCTTTTCTCTACCTATTAGTGGGATAGCATCTGCCGCACAAATATGGGGAAGCGTATGACAAACCCTACTGCTAGTACAACAATGGACAACTTTCTCCAACGAGCTGTAAGTGTGATAAACAAAGCAATTGAGTTGGCTCAGAGGAGGTTATCCTTGTCTTCTCCCCCTGCCCTTGGTGCCCAAGCCAAACTAACCAATGACATGGGGCCCCTCCCCAAAACCTGACCAAAAGGATTGTATTGCTATCCACTTTAAGGACAGGTTAGTCACTAATGGCCTCGTTTATAAGACCACTTGCGCTGCCCGAATGTCATTTTTTGTGAAGTTCCATGCCGCAGGAGCCTGCTCCATATTTACGAGGCATAAGCCACTTTTCTTGGTTTAATGCTGCCGCGTAAATATTGTTCCCTTTAAAGCAGTTTTCTGCATTGAAGGGGCGTGCAATGGGTGCGGCTGGGGCGTTCTCAGCAACATCCATGGCTTTTTGACACTGCCCAGATTTATGAGAAATCGTAACTCTGAGGCAGCGCCAAAAATGTAACCTCCCTAGAGGAGGCGTAAGGGAGGCACAACGAGGAGAAATATCTTGATTTCTCCTCGTTTTCCTTTCTTCTATGTGTGCTTCAGAATGCAGCACTCATGATAGAGGAAAAAGCCTATTGTGATTGTTTTTGTGCAGGAAGGTTTGCCTTCCTGCACAAAAATAATCACTCCTGCAACGCAGGCACCCTTGTACCGTGGTGCAGAGGTGCTTGCATTGGTGCACGACAGCCCATTGCACGCCAGGGAAAAGGATAGGAATGCACCGTATCTTATAGATACGGCGCATTCCTGCTCTTTTCTTTTCCCATAGCGCAGCGCAGCAGGAAGGACTGCGGAGCTGCCCTACGGCAAAAACTCATAAATGAGGCCCCAAGGATATAATGTCAAGGATCCATTTTTCAGGGCAGTCACCTGCGCCCATTGAGGTGTTTCCATTGGGTTTCTTCTATAGGCCTCCTCTTTTTCATCAGGTATCAACCTACAACAGTAATAGTGGTAGGCCAAAGGGGTGGGGGGTGGGGGGGTTTTCTGACATTTGTCTCGACAAGCTTAGCCCCACGAATTAGGAAGAGTTTTTTAAAGTCTCCCTACATAAATTCATTACAATTATCTTAGGCACTAATTTGGTCATTACGGTTATACATTTTTACAATAATGGAGCATATTAGCAAGACCGGCGATAAAATTATCGCCGTTTTAGCGGCAGGAAACTGCCGCTAAAAGGGCGATTATGGGCTTGCTAATATGCGTTATAGAATTCCAATAGAAGCCCAGGTTAGATGTCGTGCTCATCTAACCTGGGCTTCTATTGGAATTCTATAACGCATATTAGCAAGCCCATTATCGCCGTTTTAGCGGCAGTTTCCTGCCGCTAAAACGGCGATAATTTTATCGCCGGTCTTGCTAATATGCCCCAATGTTTTTGATTCATCGAAGGTGGAGGTGGTCAGTCCACTTGAAACAGATTTAGAACACTTTATTGACCAGGATTCCTTTATAATCTGGGCCGGTGATTTTAACATCTCAGAATGCCCTAGCATGTCTAAACGAATATAAGGGTACAGGGATTCTGGGAGAAATACCCTAGGACATTTTATACATAGTCCGTATGGCTTAGCGCTTAATAAATTGATGTTAGAATTGAACTTGAAACCAGCTAAATATTGCTGTAGTAGCAACTGCTCATTTTTACCTACATTTTACTAGGTCACAGCAGCAATATTGATCATATTCTCATTACAGATACTAGTAGGGGAACTATCCTAGATTTACAGGTGGAGTCTAATTGTATTAGTGATTATAACCAAGTGATTTGAAACCTAAATCTTAACCTTTCCAAAATCCCAGATTCATGGAAAATGGATAATATCCCTTTCGCAGGCCGGAATGGAGTTAACATTAAACGGGCAGGCGTTATTCTGCTAGTTTCCTAAAACATTTGGTAGTTAAGAAACTGGACAAAATTATGATAGAGGCAGCTCCAGAAACTAATTACAGGGAGACACAGGACGCCCATATCATTATATCAAATTCCATTAACAACGAGGCCTAAATTGCATGGGAAAGAAAGGAAAGGCTGGTTCAATGGCGAATGTACAAAGGCTGGGAATAACATGACCAAAATCCTAAATCAACATCCTAGGGACACTAAGGCAGTCCAGATAGCTAGAGCTAATTACAACAATGCCATAAAATACAGAAAGAAATACCAACTAAGGGAGGCCTGGGCGAACCCTTTGCAGGCTGCTGAAACTAAAGATAGTATCCTGTTCTGGAGAGCGGTAAATGCTCCTCTGTTTTCTAAGGGAATGTACCCTGACTTGGAATCTGCGATTACTCCTGCTCAGTGGGCGGACCATTTTGGCTCAATCTTCTCCTGGTCTAGTTCAGACGAGGGAGACCTTTGCTTCTAGACAGCCTATCCTTCCACTGGTATAGTATTTACCATAGATAAGGTGGTGAGGGCTATTAATAACAGTCCGAAGAGGAAGGCTGCGTGCCCTGGCGGGGTTCCAATGGATTTATATAAAGCTGAGCCTAACTTATGGGCATCATTCCTGACCAAAGTCCTCAACGCGGCAGGAGCTGGCTATGTACCTCCCACCTGGTCAACTTCCCTCATTAGTCATTATACCCATTTTTAAGAAGGGATCTAGAAATGACCCAAAATGCTACTGCCTGAAAAGGCGTGAACATTTCCTATAGAATTAAGCACTACTAATGACAGACATGCCTTGGGCTTCAAATATAAAATGCATTTCAAAACATGAAATGCAGACATTTGGTGCTGCAAATGAAAACATGGGGCTTTGATATTCATAGGCCTTTAACCAGAAGCTTTCACCTTGCACAATTAATCTATAGTTTGACATTAATGTGACCAGTTTAGATTTTGTCTTCACTATAGAATGTGGTTTTAACTTACAATAATTATTAAACATGAGTACAGCAATAACGTATAGCTTAACACAACATTTTAAAGTGCAGAAAAAAGTGACAGCTAATGGTTTAGCTTGCTCAAAGAGTTTCAGGTTGACAGAAGAATGTGCCTTTTGTGTGAAATAAAGACGCCTCGCATAATTTACAGCATGGAACTTTGAAGCCTTATCGTATGCTGGTAAACGTTTCATTCAAACAGAGCCCATTCATTTCTTTGCTAGAGAGAACTGAAAGCACACCTATTGCAAATTGTATTACCATATTATATCCTGCTTAAATAATAAGTCTCTCTTGCAGCTAATGTAATGTGTTTAGTTAAAATAACACGTCTTTATCAGAAGGCTAGAAGATGAAGTCATTTTAATTAAGATTCAAAATTTGCTGTGAGAACAAAGTGATAGCCAGAGCCTGATGGATGACGTGTGGACAGCAGGAAGCGGAACATGTGCCTTTTGGAGAATGCTGGATTTTTATTGGAGGAGACGAAGAAACATGCCACATACTTTCATCAACATTTTTACAGATTTATAAATGTGTTCCTAGTTTAGGAGTTTCTGACTTAGATGCAGAACTTAAGAGAGCAGAGCAGATGTGATTCGCAGAGAACTGATGCTGAGGAGGGAAGGGCAAACTTTGATGCAGAGCAAAAAAGATTCAGACAAAGCTGTAGAGGGGGAGGCAGATTGAGCTGGGACGAGGGCAGATTAGATGCAGGCTGTGTCCATTTGACCTTCATTAAAAATCCAAGCTTTATACTTTGACTAATTGGCTTTGCCAAGGCTTATTTGCTCTATGCTTTATTTCTCTTTATGGGAGATTCTGAAATTGTTAATTATTGATTTAGTTTCATGCTAATCTCACACTTGCCTTTATTTTAGAACTCTTCATGGGTTCTGACTGATATCGTTTGCGCCCCATTTCTTAGAATAGGGATTCTTTCCTTTATGGAACACACTGTATGCACATTATATTATGTTCTGCACTAACTTTATTTTTTTTATTATCAATTCTGTAATATGATTGATATTTGACTAATGAATAAAGAATCAGAGAATCTTAAACTTAAATTAGAAACTAAAACCCTTGAAACCAATCACAAACTCAAATTATTGACTAAACTATTTATGTGTATTTGATTACTTGCTTGTGTTTATGAAGGAGCACTTTTGGTCAAAATACAGTAGCCAAGATTGGTTGCCTCACACCATATCTACGAGGCCATGAAAAGCCATGCAGGGAGGATTTATGTGGCCTCTTAGATCTGGATAAGCCCAGTGCACCACAGGACCGTCATAAAAAGTGAAGTTTCAGTGGCTCACTAGGGGCCTCAATTACAAAGAATTGGCGTAGGGCAGTGCTGCAAGTCATTCTGCTGTGCTGCCCACGCCAATTCGAAAGGGCAGAAATCTATTGTATTTATAAGATACGTGCATTCTTGTCCTTTCAGCCAGCGCTGGTGCACAATTTGCAGCCAAGTGCCAACTCATGTTCCCCTGCATGATGGTGCAAGGGTGTCTGTGTTGTTGGCATGATTGTTTTTGTACAGGAAGGGACACCTTCCTGCGCAAAAACAATCACGAAAGGCAGTTTCCTCGTTCTATGTGTGCTGCACACGTAGAAAGAGGAAAAAACGAGGAGAAATGTAAACATTTCTCCTCATTACGCCTGCTTTAGGGAGGTGTATGTTTGGCACTGCCCCAGGTTTACGGGATGTTGTAAATTTGGGGCAGTGTCAAAATCCAAGGCTCTGCCTTGCTTTTCTCCATATCTGTGAGGCCATGCCATCGTGTCACCTCATAGCTATGATTGAGAAGCCTGCGCCACTGGATTGTCATAAAAAGTGATGCTCCAGCGGCGCTGGCCTCTTGTAAATGAGGGCCTGGGCTTGTAAATAAGCCCCCAGAATCACTGAAGGCAGTAAATCTGGGTTTGAGTCAGAGTGGTGCACCTACCCGAGAAAGGCATAACAAGGAGAAATATAGTTATTTCTCCTAATTACTTCCTCTTTCCAAGTGTGCTGGATTCTGCAGCACTCATAGAAAGAGATATATGCCTTTTATTGATTGCTTTTGCGCAGGAAGGTATGCCTTCCTATACGAAAACAATCCTGCCTGTAACGCAGGCGCCCTTGTACCATCGAGCAGAGGAGTCTGGGTTTACACTAGGTAGCGACAGGTGCGCCATTGCTGGGAGATAGCTGAAGAGCCCGAGGAATGTAGAAGGATCACATTAGAGAGCTGAAGAGCGGCATATCTTTGTAAATATGCTGCTGTTCAGCTCTCTCCTGATAGAGCGGATATGCTGTATCCTGCCTTGGGTACTGGATAGGGGTGCAGTATAATCAATTTAGTCCGTATCCGCATATTATTCATTGTCTGTGGTGACTTAGATTTTAGGAAAATGTATTCAATTGATGCATGTGCGTGAAGTATTAACTGATTCTTTGTGAAACTTAACGCTTGGGTTTAGAGTGTAGAGAAAATGTTGAACAATGTAAACACGTACTGACATAGAGTTCACAGCAACGTGATGCATGATATTTTATATGCGATTTAAATGTTTATAAGAAAAAAATGTAGTTAAACAAGTATTGCATAATCCAATGATAAGTGTAGTAACATGTCAAATTACTATATAACCTCTATTGGAAATAACGTGGGGCACTTGTTATCTTAGCTTAAGTCGTAGACCTAAATTAATTGGGGCAGATTTACAAGCCCCTTGCGCCACTGGTGCGTAACTTTTTGTGACGCACAGGTGGCGCATTTTAGTGTCCCATATTTACAAGGACAGGAAAAGCCACCCTGCATGACTTTTCCTGTCCTTGTAAATATGGCCCCTTTGCACGCAGCACTTTGCGTGAAAAGGGCGTTCCATGGGTGTTGCTGTGGGTGTTCCCACGTAACACCCATGGAACCAGACACATTTCCAGATTTACGAGAAATCGTAAATCTGGAAATGTGTCTGAATGCTACGCCTCCCCAGGGGAGGCGTAGGGAGGCGCAACGAGGAGAAATGTATTAATTTCTCCTCATTTTTTTCCTCTTTCTATGCGTGTTGCATTCTGCAGCACGCATAGAAAGAGGAAAATGCCTCTGTTGATTGTTTATGTACAGGAAGGAAGCGCCCGACATCGCCATAGCCATCCCGGACGGATACAAGATCACCCGGAGGGACCGCGTCAACCAGACGGGAGGAGGCATCGCCATCGTACACAAGAACACCATCCGCATCTCGACTAACTCCGACGAGACCTTCACCGCCGCCGAACACCTACACTTCCAGATACACACTGACCCCAAGACCACCCTCCGAGGCACCCTCATCTACAGACCCCCGGGACCACGCACACTATTCAGCGAAGACATCGCAGACTTCATCAGCCCGCACGCCATGCCCTCCGCCGACTACATCCTCCTAGGGGACCTCAACTTCCACCTGGAGAACAACAACGACAGAAACACCACCGCCCTGCTGGACAACCTCGCCAACCTCGGACTCAAGCAACTGGTGAACACGCCCACCCACTACGCCGGCCACACGCTTGACCCCGTCTTCTCTTCCAGCAAGCACATCTCCTTCAGCCACGCCACCGGACTCCACTGGACCGACCACAGCTGCGTCCACTTCAGCTTCAGAAAGACTGCGACCCACCACCACCCGCAACAGGCTCCCCGCCGGAGCTGGAGCAAGATCACCGCCGAGCAGCTCACCGCCTCCCTCAGCCAGAACACACCCACCAACACAACGGACCCAAACGAAGCAGCCAGCAACCTCGCCAAGTGGCTGACCGCCTGCGCCGACGACCTCGCACCACTAAAAACCCTCCCAGCAGACCCGGAAGCAAGAAAACCCCTTGGTTCACCAACGAACTCAAGGAATCCAAGAAGAACTGCCGCACTCTCGAGAAAACCTGGCGACTCGACCAGACTACAGACAACAGGACCGCCCTCAAGCACGCCACCCGCAAACACCACCAGCTGATCCGTGCCACCAAGAAGTCGGCACTCAAAGAACGACTGGACAACAACGCCCACGACAGCAAGGAACTTTTCAGCATCGTCAAAGAGTTCTCCAACCCCAGCGCCGGAAACAACGACATCACCCCCTCGCAGGACCTCTGCAACTCACTCGCCGCGTTCTTCCACCGCAAGATCACCGACATACATAACAGCTTCGACGCACAAACCACGCACCCTACCGCCGAACCAACGCCCGCCACCACCACCCTCTGCAACTGGACCCCGATCAGCACCGAAGACACCACCCGCACGATGAACTCCATCCACTCCGGATCACCAACCGACCCCTGCCCACACCACGTCTTCAACAAAGCCGACGCCACCATCGCACCCCATCTCCGGGACATCATCAACTCCTCCTTCCACACCGCCACCTTCCCGGAGAGCTGGAAGCACGCCGAGCTTACCGCCCTCCTGAAGAAACCAACGGCGGACCCCACCGACCTCAAGAACTACCGTCCCATCTCGCTCCTTCCGTTTCCGGCCAAAGTCATCGAGAAGACCGTCAACAGACAGCTTGCCGCCTTCCTCGAGACGAATGGATCCCTCGACCCCTCGCAGTCCGGGTTTCGGGCCAACCACAGCACCGAGACCGCCCTTATCGCAGCCACCGACGACATCAGAACCCTAACCGACAACGGGGAAACAGCAGCCCTCATCCTCTTGGACCTCTCCGCGGCGTTCGACACCGTCTGCCACCGCACCCTAGTGAAGCGCCTCAGCAACATCGGAATCCGAGAGAAAGCACTGGAATGGATCATCTCGTTCCTCGCCGGAAGAACCCAGAGAGTCCGCCTCCCCCGTTCAGATCCAAGGCCACCGAAGTCATCTGCGGCGTTCCACAAGGATCTTCACTCAGTCCAACCCTCTTCAACGTCTACATGAGCCCCCTCGCAGCCATCGCACGCCAACACAACCTCAACATCATCTCCTACGCCGACGACACCCAGCTGATCCTCTCCCTCACCAACGACCCCACCACCGCCAGAGCCAACCTACACGACGGGATGAGAGACGTCGCCGACTGGATGAGGAACAGCCGCCTTAAACTGAACTCAGACAAGACGGAAGTCCTCATCCTGGGCTCATCACCCTCCGCCTGGGACGACTCTTGGTGGCCCCCGGCCCTGGGCACCGCGCCCAAGCCAACGGACCACGCACGCAACCTGGGCTTCATCCTGGACTCCTCCCTGTCGATGACCAGACAAGTCAACGCCGTCTCATCTTCGTGCTTCAACACCCTGCGCATGCTCCGCAAGATCTTCAGATGGATCCCCACTGAAACCAGGAAGACCGTCACCCAGGCACTCGTCACCAGCCGACTGGACTATGGGAACACCCTCTACGCCGGAACCACAGCCAAACTTCAAAAAGACTCCAGCGCATCCAGAACGCCTCCGCACGACTCATCCTGGACATCCCCCGACACAGCCACATCACCGGACACCTGAAAGACCTGCACTGGCTCCCCGTCAGCAAGAGAATCACGTTCAGACTCCTCACCCACGCACACAAGGCCCTCCACGACCTGGGCCCAAAGTACCTCAACGACCGCATGACCTTCTACACGCCCACCCGCCAGCTACGATCAACCAGCCACGCCCTCGCCACCGTACCACGCATCCGCAGAGCCACCGCCGGAGGAAGATCCTTCTCCTACCTGGCAGCCAAGACCTGGAACTCCCTCCCCACTCACCTTCGGCGAACCCAGGACCATCTCTCCTTCAGGAAGCAGCTCAAGACCTGGCTGTTCGAGCAGTAACTTACCCCCTCCCCCAGCGCCTTGAGACCCTCCCGGGTGAGTAGCGCGCTCTATAAATGCCGTGATTGATTGATTGATTGATTCCTCCACATAAACAATCAGTAAAACAATGACGTTTTGCAAGTCCTATGTGTGCTAAAACAGCACACTTAGAATTTGAAAAACGCCATTTCTGATTGTTTATGTGCAGGAAGGGAACCCTTCCTGCACATAAACAATCATCCCCGTGACGCAGGCATCCTTGCACCATGGTGCAAGGGTGCCTTCGCCAGCGCATGGCAGCAGTTTGTGCGCCAGCACAGGGCAAAGCACAGAGATGCGACATATTGTTGTAAATATGTCGCATCCCTGTGCTTTGAAAGTGACCCAGTGCAGCGCAGCAAAATGGCTTGCGGCACCGCACTGAGTCACTTTCATTGTAAATCTGCCCCCATAGTATTTAGACATTTTCATATTTAAACAAAATGCTTGGATTTTCATGGGGTTGCAGAATGCTGTTTCTTTTTTCCTACATTTGCATTGCAGGTGGACAAGCTTCTGTCAGAGTATAGTAGGGTATTGTTCTCTTGGCTAGTTGAGGAATGAAGAAGATACAGTGGGCTTGGTGGGAACCGATGAGGTGGAGAAGAACATTATTCACACGGGAGAAGCAGAGGGAACCAAGGACGCATTGTTGCAAGGGGCGTGTATGGAGAAGACCGTGGAAAATGTCACTGTAGTGGAAAGTTTTGTAAATGAAGTCTATTGTAACTCACGCGAACAGGAGTGAAAAGCATTATTGGATACCTTGTAGAAGTGTAAATTTGAATATATGAGGTACTGAGGAGAGGGACAGCTACCCCATATCTGTCTTCCAGACAGGGATCACCTGACTTCTAGCTTGGTATTCTTTGCTATAGCTTCATGCTGACTGACCAATCTGATGGTGGAGAAACTTCT
Organism: Calotriton arnoldi; assembly: GCA_963921515.1. Classification (NCBI taxonomy): domain Eukaryota; kingdom Metazoa; phylum Chordata; class Amphibia; order Caudata; family Salamandridae; genus Calotriton; species Calotriton arnoldi. The sequence continues at coordinate 666,367 of CAWUFW010000949.1, read as the reverse complement.
TAGGAAGACTCCATCACTGACACCTTTTCTCTTTATTGATTTTTTCCTAGCTGCTGAAGGAGGGATGTCACCTGAAGATTCAGTGTAGGGATAGATTTCCTAATGCTTTTCTCTCCAGAAGTTCCAATGCAGGGTAACTTGAATGTATGTTTTCTGATCTCAGTTCTTTTGGTTATCGAACTGGTGGTTTTGTTCATGTTACACCGAGACAACCTTTTCCTCAGGTTTGGCGTTTTCATGTTTCCCTTGTATTTCTACACCCTTCTATTGCAATGAATTTATGTTAAGCTATTTTTGGCTTTGAAATAAAACTTGACTAACCTTCAATTGGTTGTCAATCTGAGTTATTGTGTACCTCTAATGAGATAAACTGTATTTGAATTGACAAACGAAATGTTTTTACACTTTCATGCTGCTAAAAAGAACCATTGGAGAAGTGAGCTGGTAAATTTGATGGGCCCGGCCCTATCACTCCCATTCACAAAACGCAGAGCAGCAACTTGCCTTGCTGTGCTGTGTTGTGTGAACTATTAATATTTCTGTCAGCTAGTGTCTAGCAGTGCTAACCTCGCTATCCCAAGTACAGATGCGAGTACTTAGCATTTCTAGCATCTAGTCGCTGCCGCATATCTTCGCCTTGGGTTCATCTGCATTGTAGCAGTACCGTCGGATCTGTCTGAGATCTTCATTGGTGGGACTTCTTCTGCCACCTGGTTATACCTAGGAGAACACTATGCCCTTCTTTACTCATGCCACATCAGACCTATGCAAACGAGAGAGTATCCATAAACGTGTGATAAAGGCTTCAGGGGAGCCACTTTGGGTGCTTGGATAGAGATGAAAGTCTTACTATTTACACCACTGCCAACAAGTCAGGACAGCAAGAGGGTATTTAGTATTCAGGGCCTCACTTACAAAGCCATTGCGCTGCTGTTGCCTCATTCTTTTGACGCACTGGTGGCGCAGTGTACCTGCCCATATTTACAAGGCCACATAATTGTAATTTGTAATTGCATTTATATGATTAATTAATGTGCATTTACACATCAATCAGCTGGTTTCCTCTTCCGGATAGCAGAGAGCAGCAGCAGCGGCGAGCAGCAGCAGCAACGAGCTCGGTCTGAGCTGCGGAGATTCCGAGACGCTGACCTACCCTTGGAGCTGGCCCCAGGTGCCGGGTGCCAGGTGTTGACCCCACCGGACACCACCAACAACCGAGGGGGTGCAGCGTCTGCTGGGGGACCTGGTCCTGCGGGCGTGTTTGGGCGAAGTCTGCCCAGCTTGAGCGCTCTGGGGAGAGATTGGCTCCCGCAGATGTGGTGGAGCAAGACGGGTGCGGCTTGCAGCGTGCAGGGGGTCTGCACCGAAGCTCACTCTACCCCGCTCACCTTGCTCGCCTCACCTGAGACTGCGGAGTCGGCCGCCGGTTCTAGCCACAGTGAGCGGGGTGTTGAGCAGCTTTCCATCGGCGACAGCTGCATCCACTGACCAGCGAACCAGCGATCCAGGTGAGCCCCTGTGAGCCCCTGTAGTGGGGGTGCAGGCGGGGGGCCTGGCGGGGTCTGTGTTCCTGTCCACCTGAACACTGACCTAGAGCCCTGTTTTGTTCTGCCCCATTTCGACAACGAGAGGGAGCGGGTGAGCCTTGGGCTGCAGAGAGCCGCAGGTGAGCCGTAGAGCTGCAGAGAGTTGCAGCAGCGGCGCCAAAGGAAAAGCTAGTGGAGCACAGCAGTACAGTGTGGGCGGATTAGAGATTTGGAGCACGGGGGGGGGGCAGAGGTAAAGTCAGTTCGGCCCCGACTAGAAAGAGCTGCCCCACGGCCCCACAGCCCCGGAAGAACAGGGTAGAGACGAATAGAGGTTGTGCATTGAGGCAGACGCGGCAACCTGAACCAAGCCAGAGTACAGCAGCAGCAAGGATGCCGAGCTAAGCTAGCAGAGAGGATAGCGAAGTATAGCGAAGCACACGCACGCACGTACAAGTAACTTGCACACTTGGCACAGCATCCATAGTACGGAACAAACCGAGACTGCGACAGCGGCAGTGGCAGTCCTGGGAAGGAGCAAACACGCACATTATGACCTTGCAAAGATGCTGTGGTGGTAGAAGAGCCTCGAGAGCCACGTGAGGAACAATCTAAGAGAAACCCACAAGAAACTCACAGCCCTCAATCCTCAACCCATAACCTATAATCAAACTGCAATTCAACTGAAATCAGAATACGAGATTGACAGCTACGGAGGAGGAGATCGGCCAAAGTCAGGCGAACCCCGAAACTGTCCCAAAAAACTCAAAAGACCCAGAAAATAATTGATACCAACCCAGGGGAAAAAAGCCAAAAAACAAATCAGACAATCAAAAGGAACAGTAACAAACTTACAGAGTCCACTAATTTCTCCGATCTTAACTTTGTTTAGCAATCAAGAATCTAGAGGTATAATAGAAAAAAAAAACAAAGCCTTCTTCTTCCTTAAAAACCCAGGGACCGCAATTTTCTCAACACCTGGAGACCTGCCAAGCCTTCCTGCACCACTAACCCCTCAAAGGGTGGCACCCAATACTGGAACAGAAGCCAACCCAGTGGCTCGGACATCCTCGGGTCCAATAGCTCTCATACCGGACCTAACAGCCAAGATCTAAGCCAAGACTCAAGCAAAAACATGTGGCAGGCAAACAAGGAAAAGGAAGGGAGTAGATAAAAAAAAAAAACTTCCATGGCAGAGGTGGCCAGAGGGGAAACATCAACGCCAGATAAACACCATCTTGTAACATCCACAGAGGGTCGGGAAGAAAATAGCACTACTGGGTGTAACCCCAAGGCAATAGACAAGTTTAGGCCTGGCATATGAAGAGAGCCGAGCGAGGAAAGAAGGAAGCGGACCGCAAGTGCCAGCCTACCAGATTTAAGCGTCAGCCCGAACGCTGCATCATGTTCTACCTTAAAGTCTATAACTTCCATCACACCTGTAAGGCCACATGAGTCTAAACAGGCCCTCAGAACGGAAGCTCAGATTCACAGGACAAGCTTAGATAAGGCAAACGACCTGGAAGATCTAGAAAATTCATGGTTGAAGCTCCTAAGCCCAACATTTAATAAGGAGTCATCACAAGACTCAACCAAAATAGAGGGACCAGAGGACAATAAAGCCCCAATGCAAAATGAAGGGGAATTACCTGACTTGGAAAAAACCTAGAAAATAATAAAACAGCGATGATACCTATCTAGAATACCAGTCAAACAACAATCAGCAATGATGTGTCAAATACAGAACAACATACGGGCTCAAAGCAAACATCCCAGCAAGAGAAAGCACCCATTGGCATAATAACCCACCCGGAGCTCCTTATGTCCGTAATAGATACCCTTCAATCATCCGCAAAGGCACTTAATTTGCAATCGGATAAACTTGACATCCAAATAGAGCTAATGAACATCATAGCGCTACACATAGCAGGGATAGACACCAAACTGGATAAACTTAACAAGCTAATAATAGCAGCTCAATCAAAATACACGCTAGAGCAAAGTCCATGCACCTGTGGCCCAATCATCGACAAGCTGAGCCTCCTTCCAATCCTCATAGAACAAATAATAGCCCTCAGACAGCAAAATACGTCAAGCACCAAGCTTAAAGGAGCTGAAAGTAAAACACAACCAGCCCCCTTTAAACAGGAGGACAAGAAAGAAGATGACAAAGCAAAACAAATACCAGCCGAAATAAGAGTCGCTCCTGTTCTAAAACCGTGCATTTCAACTAAACCAACTAAACTAACAAGAAGACAAAAAAAACGTGAAAGAAACAACTAGTAGACAACATGGAGCAAGGAACCAAAATGTTTCCAATATTCGGCGTAACTAGAGAAACAGACGATACTCTAAATGCCACAAGGTCCTCAGATGGAAGAACGGACACTTCAATAGAGGCTAAAAAGGAGTGGTCCCCAGCAATGCCAGCAAGGGAGGAAAAAGAGCCTAATAAATGAAGAGATAACAATGCCAGTAGTATAGCAGAGCCCGGTCAAAGCGGAAAAAAAGTAGCAAATATCGGGGAGTGTACAGAATCCCTAGTACGGAAAAAGCTAACAACAAGCCCACAGAGCAGCATTCAAACAGAGAGTGACAACAAACTAAGCTCAAGAAAAGGCAACACGGAAAATCAACAAAGAAGAGAACCTTACGAAGGGACACTTCCCCCGGGGACAATGCAACAAAGGAAAAAAGAAGGGCAAGCGGGAAAATTGACATCGCAACTGTTCAAAAACAGCACTAAGCACCTGAAGCGGAAGGAAGGGACAAAAGGAACGACTAATGGGAATGACAATGAAGGCTCTAACTTACAACAGAGCAAGGAACCAGGGAACACTGACAGGAGCCTGTTGGGAAGGTCGGGGAACAAACAAGGCAAAAATGGAAATAACAAGCAAGGGTCTAATGATAATGCGGAAACAACCCCACGAGGAAAGGACTGCAAGACCACCACTATCCAGCGTGCTAAGAGCTCATCTCCCAGTCCCGCAACAAGGACTATCCTACAATATGGAAACCTTAAATTTGTGAAACCTGTGAAAGCAGCCCCCTTGGAAAGTATACATGGGAACTGGCCAAGGGCAGCAACCTTTGAAACTGAATTGGGACCCCAAAGAAAGGACCTCGCTGCAAAAGGGAAAGAGAACAACCAGAGCACCAGTCCACCGCTAACCACCACAGTACAAGACATTGAAAAGAGCAAGAAGTTCAAAGCTGACAATCGTAGAATACAAATATCTACATTGGCGGGAATTGATCAAGAAGTCTGCAATAGCAGCACTACCGGGTGGTCAGAACAACAACCACAACAAATACTACTAACACCAGAGTATGAGTCCCAGGGACAACATGACATCCTAAACAGGGGCAACATACTTAAATTGCTTGCAATTATCCCTGGGCTAAAACGTTTAAATTCAGCCCATCTACTGTCTGTGGAATTTTGCCAGGAAGGAAATGGTAACCTTAACGAACAAACCATTACAACCTGGCAAACGGCGGAGGTCACCCAGCTAATCATGACCTTTAAACAACAATTCGATACATGGGGCATAAGGCTTTCAAAACCTGTAAAACCACGTTACCCAGACCCATTAGAGGAAAAACCCACAGAGAAGGGAAACTCAGGGCACAGCCGGGTGATAAAGGAACAGGCTTACTCAGTCCTCCGGCATGCAAGGGGAAATAGCCCATTAACAACAAGACGCAATGTGGGCAATGCCGAAAAAAAGGCAATCATAGAGCCTGTCATTGACCACTGGAGTTGGCTTGTGGGCACGCTGAATCAAGTGAAAGCCAATTGACCAGCACGCAAACAGACAATGAACAACAGCCAAGGAACCCTCCACCTTATCTTGTGGAATATAGCCGGAGCGAAGAAATAGCTAGAACGATGGCAGGCCTCTACAAGATTGGGCAACATGCGATATAATCGCCTTGCAGGAGACCTGGGCACTGGAGGAGCTGCCTCTTGCTGGTTTCACACACTTTAGTACACCGGCAGAGAAACACAGGAGGCATGGACGCCCAAAAGACGGGCTAGCAGTTTATGTTTCGACTGCAATCAATATTAAATTGGAGAAAATAGCAACTAATAAAACTGTCTCTACCAGCCAAAGAGGTACCTGTACTATTAGTCAATACCTATGTACATCCATCTCCGAAAGAGAAGAAAGCTCACACTGCTTTGCTAACAACCATAATCAATGATATACGAAACATCAATCCCTTCTGGGAAATCATTATAACAGGAGATTTCAATTCAAATTTAATTTACACACCAGACGAGGACGAGAAATTAGCAGCAGATAACAAGTCCTGGGATGTACAACCCCAATATCAGCTCACGTCGGTTCGTCCCGACCTAGTAGGACAACAACTGGTAAAAACCTTTGAATACCTGGGTTTGAGAATAATAAACGGTAGAACCAGAAGACTATCCGCCAATGCATACGTACCTCGGAGGTAAAACGCAATCAAGGCTTGACTATACAGCAATATCACTACCACTAATGCCCTTTCTCACCCGGTTTGCTATCGAATTCACCACCATAAGCGATCACTCATTCCAACATATTCACTTTAGTCTAAAGCCTCCTAAGCACCAAATTAGTGCGACAACTGTCGAAAGCACGTTTTCAATCGATGTAATAAAAAATGGTCTGAATTGGCCTGTCAACTCTATCACCTCAAGTGTACAAGAAAATGATTGGGTCATGCTACTAACAAAAAGATTTACAGATACCGAACTCTCGAACTATCTAGTAGGTATAGAGAAAGAGCATGTAAACATCGAGGAACAAGAGGAACAAAGGAGCAATGACAGGAGTCAGACCGATACACAAAACACAAACAGCACCCTAACCTGTCGTCAGACCAAAGTGCCAAGTGCAGATGAAGCGCAAAGGAATGGAGCCGTAATGAGCGCCTGAAGTTTAGGGACTAAACCTAGAAACTCAGGTTACCGACTAGAAGATGTAAAAAGAGTAATCCCGAAGGGTCGTAGAAATGGTGCCCCAGGACCAAATGGTATCCCCCAAATAAACTTCAAATCGGCCCCAGACTTTTGGAGCGGGAGACTAAAAAATCTATTTGAAGAAGTGGAGAACGAAAGGCAAATTCCGCCAAGGTGGCAAGGATCAGTAATTACACCGATCTTTAAAGGAGGCGACAGAACATCCCCGTCCAATTACAGGTTAATTGCGTTTTTGGACGTAGACGCAAAGTACTACGCCTCACAGGTATTGGAAGAACTGATTGCCTGGTCTGATAAGTCAAAATTGATACCACTCAATCAAACAGGATTCAGAAAAGGGACCGGGACAATTACAAACATTCTATCGCTCTCGTTGATTGCAGACAAATACATACGGAGGAAACAACAACTGCATCTCTGCTTTGTAGACTTAAAGGCGACTTTCGATAGCGTGGACCGCCACATTCTATAGGAAAAACTGCGCGCATGGAACATCCCAGAAAATACACTCAGAGGAATACTGCTTCTTTACTCCAATACATGAATGAGAGTAAAACTGGGAGACGGCTCAAGAATATCAAGGAAGGTCATAACCACCAAAGGGCTGAAACAAGGGTGCGTTCTGACCCCACATTTTTTTAATCTCTTTATGGCAGACCTGGCACAAAAGCTCAACCAGATCAACTCCCATCCACCCAATTTGGGTACTCTGTCACTATCCCACCTATCATACGCGGACGACGTGGTCCTGATAAGCTTAACTAAGATCGGCCTATGTAGGTCGCTCGCAGGAATGCTGGAACACATAGCCGATAACAAGTAGAGATAAACGCAGCAAAAAGTAAAACAATGCTGATCAGTAGACACCGGATGGCTAAACAGCATTTTCAATTAGAGGGCAAGAAGCTAGAGGCAGTCTCTAATTACAAGTACCTGGGTTTTTACATCGACAGCAGGCACAATCATCGGGAACAAAAAGCACATATGGTTCAGAGGACAAATGCTCTATCATTTGCCTTCAGGTCCTTAGCAAAAAAATTGAAGGGGCCATCATTCAAACCCTTATTAGCAGTAATATCAGCTAAAATGTTACAGACGTTGTCATACGGCAGTACGGCATTACATGGGAAAGACGCCGACCTGTTAAATAAATTACAAGTCTCAACATACAAAAGGGTCTTTCAAATCCATCAGTCTGCGTCCCCAGCGCAGGTGAGATTAGAATTTGGGGTAACCAATGAAACGCTGGGGAGAATGTACGCAACCATCAAGCAATGGTACAGATTGAAGAAAAACGCAGCAGAATCGGAATTGAATAAGGCTCTGTGGGCGGAACTAGAGAAGGATGAAAAGTCTCCCTACAACCAATACCTAAAAAAAGCTTTATCAGCAACTTGCACAGGTGAGCTTTGGAAAACTAGCCTGTCCTACTCAACCTTCAAACAAGCTATAAATAAATAAGCAAAATTTTACTCTTTGCTAGTAGACAAAAGCATCTTCAGTAAGAGAAAACATGCCTGGATGGTAATCACCAACTATAAGACACTCACCCCAGCGCCATATCTAGATATCACATTCTCGGCCTATCGAAAGTCACAACTAATGGCCCTGCATTTAGGCAAACTGCCATCCATTGCGGATCAGCCATCATGGGCCCACAAAGGCCGAAAGAATGTAGATTATGTGGAAGCAGTAAAGAGGATTTTATTCATCTAGTCTGCACATGCCCTAAATTGTTAAACGCATGAGTCACTTTATTAAAAAACGCTATGAACATCAGAAGAATAAGGACGTGCAGATCTGCAATCATAGCTGGCTTGGTTCCAACTGACACCTTACTGAACTGTCAACTAATAAAGTTCCTTACCGTACATGAGCAAGCTCTAAAATGTAATCTCGAGCAACTGCCCGGTAATATTGAACAAGACTGATTGGTCTTGGAGATTGAATACTGTATATTGAAAACACTGGAAAGCATGTCAAGAACATTTGAAAAGTATTCTCTTTAGTACAGCGGATTATGGGCCAACTAACGCTTCTGATCTACTAACTGTTAATCATGTATTTTGTAAACATTTGAATATTATTAAGTGATCAACTAATTGTTTAATGGACATTTTATATATATCTGAGTATTAATAATTGCTAACAAAAGTTTTTTAAATCATAAGGAATTTACAAAAAACGTTTTACTGTCCTTTTCTGTTTGTAGAATTTACATTGTTATGGTTTTAATTAACTAGAACAATAAACATTTGACTTGAAAAAAAACAAAATTGCATTTATATAGCGCTTACTATGCCATACAAGGTGTCAAAGCACATTTACGGTGATTAGCAAGCACACCGGAACCCAAAGAGGATTAGTGGATAAATTAGTATAGGGAGATATGAAATTAATTTGAGCAGTGGACATGTGAGTTTGTTATTTGGATTGAAAAAGGATAATGGACTGATAGAGGAGGGAAGGGTTTGCATTTATATAGCACTTGCTGCCCTTGATGAGGTGTCGAAGTACTTTTCGGCCGGTAGCACGCTACTCAAACAGGATTAGTGTAGAATTAGTATAGAGAAATATGAAATTTATTTGAGCTGTGGACATGTTAGTCTGTTAGTTGGATTGAAAAGGATAGTAGAGGGATAGAGGAGGGAAGGGTCTAGAAAGTGTTTTTTTTATTTTTTGGAGCTCTTAGCAGTAGGAGGAGGTTTGGGATGAGTAAAGGGGAGGTGGAGGGGGAAGAGTCAGAGGGAAGGGTTTAGAAAGGCTTGTTTGGGATATCTGACTAGTAAAAGAGGTATGAGATGATTCAAGGAGGGGTAGGGGAGGGATGAGTCTAGAAAGGGTTATTTTGTGGATCATAGTAGTGGAGTGGGGTTTCGGATGAGTCAGATTGCCTGTAGACATTTGAATTCTACAAATTAGCAGGCAGCGATAATTATGATGACTGTGTATTTATGCGGAAAACACAGCAGTATTTTTCAAATTCCATTTCTCCACACAGAATGGTCAGCTTACTACACGGGGCATACAAATTAGATGAATTGAGCAAAAGCGTGACCTAGAAAAACTCTGAGGATTGGTGAGGGAGATCTAATGTAGATACGCCTGTGTGATTTTGGGCACTTCCGCCTCCCACTGATCACATGGTATACGAGTTTCTGCAGCCGAATGATGTAGATCATCAGACAGGCAGTGTTCAGTAGAGTACACTCAGTGCTGTACTGAGGCTGGAGCACACACGCCACAGCGGCATACATCCCACAGCGACCCGGGTGTCCCTAAACTCCAGGGAATCTACCGGATTTTACACGTCAAAAGATGAGGACGAATAAATAATCGCATCCTTCTGCAACTTAATGTGAGATGCATAACTTAACGAAAACTCGTTGATCTTAAAGCTGTACATAATTTGAATGTAGTGTTGAAGACCGCAATCCAGTAACTTTTCTAAGCGCTTTAAAACCACAGACACGCTTCAGAAATAGTGTGAAACATGAAACCGTTACAGAACTTCGGATGGTGCATTTATAATCAAAGAGTATCATAAAATAAGTAAATTTTCATGGCCTTGTAAATATAGGCCCCTTTCACGCATTACTCTTCATGAAATAGGTGATCCATGTGTGTTACTGTGGATGTTCCCACGCAACATCCGAAGAACCTGACACATCCCAAATTGACAAAGTTTTGTAAAGCTGGGAATACGTCAGAAACCTACGCCTCCCCAAGGGAGGGGTAGGAGGGGCACAACAAGGAGAAATACTTTTATGTATCCATGTTTTTTAATCTTTCTATGCGTGGTGCATTCTGCAGCACGCATAGAAAGAGGAAAATGGCATCAATGATTGTTTGAAGGTGTCCCTTCCTGCACAAAAGAAATCATCCCCGCAACAAAGGCACCCTTACCGTAACTGGAACAAGGTCACTGAAGAACATCTCACCGTCTCCATCAGCACAACCACACAGCCGACATCCACAGACGCCAACACCTCAGCAGCGAACCTCCACATATGGATCTCCAACTGTTCCGACACGCTGACGGCCCTCAAGAAAGCACCCGGCAAGCACCGCTCCAAGAAAGCCAGTTGGTTCACTGTCGCCCTCCACGAGTCCAGGCGCACCTGTAGACAGCTCGAAAAGAGATGGAGGAACAACAAAACCCCGGAGGCCCATGCAGCCCTAAAAGCTGCCATCTCCGTACGCCACCTCCTCCTCAAAACTACAAAGAAGATGGCCCTCCAAGACAGAACCAATGCCAACGCACACAACAACAAAGAACTCTTTGCCATCGTCAAGGAGTTAGCTAAACCCAACAGCGAGACCACAGAAGTCCCACCATCCCAAGACCTCTGCAACAAACATAGGATCAAGCAGATATACGACAGCTTCGACGCCCAAGACCCGCCCATCACTCCCACCACCACAACACACGATGATGACGTCCCCCAACAGATCCTGCTCAACTGGTCCCCAATCAACACAGATGACACTCTCAAGACCATGAAGAGCATTCACTCCAGAGCAACCTTAGATCCCTGCCTACACCACATCTTCCACAGAGCTGCCACCTCCATAGCCCCAATACTCTAATATTCACTGCCCACTGCTAATCTCGCCCAATAATGCTTTGCAGGGCCTTTGGTTGGGATTGTATTGTTGCCCATAACTGTGCTTGGGGTGGTCCTAAGAGGATGGAACCACCACCGAATCGTTCAGCAAGATGTACTCTTTGTTTTCAAGGCATCGGCTTGGTTTTCCCCCTAGGTTAGGGAGGAACTCAAAATCATCACCTCTCTCACTGCTTGCTAAATTTTCATTTTCACTTAGGTGAAATGACTATATGCATTTTAGCATGTACAAACATACTTTTTATTTTACTAAAAGTATATGAGGTCTGTGTTTTAATGAGTAGGAAGCGGAGCGACGTAGTACTCTGCCAACTATGCCCACCTTTACTTCAGACCCATCCTGCTGATTCCCTTCCCAGCCATGGTCATCCAGAAGGCCATCAACCCCCAAGTCTCCAAGTTCATCAAAGACAACCACGTCCTCCTGGACTCCTCTCAATATGGCTTCCAAAGCAACCACAGCACTGAGACTGTCCTCCTCGCCTCTACCAATGATATCCACTCCCTTCTCGATCTGGGAGAAACAGCAGCCCTCATCCTCCTGGACCTATCGGCCGCCTTCGACACCGTCTCCCACTGCATCCTAAGCACGAGACTCCACGGCGCCGGCATAGGCGTCAAAGCCCTGGACTGGATCTGCTTCTTCCTCACCGGTAGAACACAGCGAGTCAGACTACCACAGTTCCTCTCAGAACCGACTGAGATTGGCTGCAGAGTCTCCCAGGGCTCTTCCCTGATCCCCACCCTCTTCAACGTCTACATGGCCCTGCTCGCAGCCATAGTTAGGAACCACGGACTCAACATAGTCTGCTACACCAACAACACCCAGCTGATCCTCTCCCTCATCAATGAGCCCACTATCGCCAGAAACAACTTCCACAACGGGATGAAGGCCGTCGCTACCTGGATGAGAGACAGCTGTCTCAAGCTCAACTCGGACAAGACCGAAGTCCTCATCCTGGGGCCCAACACCTTCTCTTGGGAAGATTCCTGGTGGCCTGCTGCCTTAGGAACCACCCCTACACCCACGGACCACGCGCAAAACCTCAGCATCATACTGGACTCACGATGAACCGCCAGATCAACACTGTCTCCTCATCATGCTTCCACACTCTTCGCCTGCTTCGAAAGACCTTCAGATGGATCCAAACTGAGGCCAGAAAGACAGTCGCACTCATCAGCAGCAGACTCGATTACGGGAACTCACTCTACTCAGGTATCACCCTGAAACGCCTCAAGAAACTACAGAATGTTCAGAACGCCGCAGCCGGAGTGGTCCTCAACATTCCCCGCCGCTGCCACATCGCCAAAACACCTGAGAGGGGAAACGTCCATTACAACGCAGGCATTACATCGCAATGCCTTTACAACACAACTTTTACAACGCAAGCGCCTTTACATTGCATGCCATTACAACGCATGCCATTACAACGCATGCCATCACAACGCATTATAAGGTTAGTAATGGAGAATTTTAAGTTTTAGGGTGGGTATGGGTTTTGGGGTAGTTGGGAATAGTAATTTTTACCCCTACGCTATCCAACACTTTCCCTACTGTTGCACTCACTGGAGTGGGAATAGTAATTTTTACCCCTACGCTATCCAACACTTTCACTACTGTTGCACTCACTGGAGGGGGAATAGTAATTTTTACCCCTACGCTATCCAAAACTTTCCCTACTGTTGCACTGACTAGAGTGGGAATAGTCATTTTTACCCCTTCGCTATCCAACACTTACCCTACTGTTGCACTAAAAGTATTATGCGTTGTAATGGTATGCGTTGTAATGGAATGCGTGGTCATGGAATGCGTTATAATGGTAGTTTTAATAAATGTGTTGTAATGGTATGCGTTGTAAAATCATGGGATGTAATGGTAATTGCGTTGTAAAAACTGCGATGTAAAAGCAGGCATTGTAATTGTTTGCGTTGTAACGTCATATATTCACCTGCGAGAACTCCACCTTCATGTCACCTTCAAGGTCCTCACACGCCTACAAGCCCTCCACGAAGCCGGATCAGCATACCTGAACCACCGCCTCTCATTCCACGTACCCACCAGACACCTCTGCTCCACTCAACTGGCCCTTGCCACCGTCCCTCAGATCGGCAAGACCAGGACCAGAGGAAGTTCCTGCCCCGCGGCCAAAACCTGTAACATCCTGCCTCTCCACCTCAGGCTATCCCCATCGCTGACCCAATTCACGAAGGACCTCAAGACCTGGCTCTTCGACTGAACCTCAGTGCCCAGTCGGACCTGCATCCCCCCTACCTTCAGCAACTTGAGACCCTCACGGGTGAGTAGTCGCGCTTAACAAATAGTAAATAATTGATTGATTGCAACATGACGCAAGGGTGCCTGCACTGGCGCATGGCAGCCAATTGTGCGCCAGCACAGGGGAACGCACACGGATGCGTCGTATTGTTGTTAATACAACGCATCCCTGTGCTTTTAAAATGACACCGCTTGGCGCAGCAAAATGTCCTGCGGTGCTGCGTTGCGTCATTTGTTTGTAAACGAGGCCCTCAGTCCCTTCTACCTAGCAGAGCCTCTGAGTTATTTATTAGTCACTCACTGATGCCTTGCTGAGCTGCAGTGTGAAACGTTCTATTCACTCGCTGACACATATTCAGTGCCTTTGAGTTATTTATTAATCACTCACTGATGCCTCTCAGTGGCTCTCACTGCTACGGTGTGAAACGTACTATTCACTCGCTGACACATATTCGGTGCCTCTGAGTTATTTATTAATCATTCACTGAGGCCTCAGAGTGACTGGTAGTGATGCGGTGTGAAACGTACTATTCACTTGCTGACGCATATTCAGTGGCTCTGAGTTACTGTTCACTCACTGCTGCCCATCAGTGCTTCTGGGGGCTACTGTGTAAGAGTGATTTATTCTTTACTCCCTGTTGCCAGGCAGGGTCTCTCAGCGATACGGTGTAAAGATAACTCACTCACTGCTGCCTAGTAGCTATCACAGGTCCTTTGTTATACACTCATCAATGACAAACATATCCACAAACTACATCCATTTCCCAGACTGCACTTGATGCACAAAAGAGTGTTTGTGTTTTTATTTTTTATTTCCAATTTGTTTCTTTTAATACCTATGGGTATTGAGCTCCAACTAACGAAGGGTCTCCAACTATATCCAATTATTAAATTAAACGAAACGGGTAATGGCGCTTTATCATCACTCCTTCATAAATCCGACACAAAGTTCAGAATACATCTTCACTGCAGTCTCAACAGTCGTATAAATCAATCATTTACGTTAAAGGTTTCTTACTCGATCAATTTCACATATTTACTGTTCTCATTACAAATTATCTAATAACGCTATTACAGGCTTTATATTGCACATGTTCTTTGGATCTTCACACTTTGGAAGATCCTCCAAAAATTAGTATATTTCAAAGTATTAATCTTTCACCACTGCTACACGAAGCGCAAGTGATTTCAGATAGAATACCCAAAATTTATTGAAAGATTGTATGAGAAACGCTAGCAGGAAACCCATACGACCAAACTAAGTATACTGAAGTGTTAGGGCAAGGATTATTGAATGTTATATTCCTTGAAAACAAAGAATAACGAGCTGAAAACGTTTTGTTGTATATTCTCATTAGAATAATAAAAACAGTGCTTCCGATTTTAAGAAGGAAGTTCGTATGCAAATATCTGCAAAGGATCGTGGGTATCTAGCTATTCCACTGAGGCTTATGGGTATTCAGGGGCCTTTGCTTACACGTCTGTCTGCGAAATAGCCCGGTACTCGAGTGCAGGAGTGACTGTCAAGATATATGCAGGCAACACTTCAAGTACAAAAACTATGTTTTACTATTTTCCCACTTTGTGTTCAGTATAGTCCACAGTAATCAGTGGTTACTAAATGTTCCTGTTGTCAGGGTACAATGTGCAGAGCTACAGGTTATTGGGGAGAGGGTGTGGTCCGTCTGCCTGACTGCCGACTGTGGTGCTGGAAACCAGGGTTCGAGCCTCGGGGTCGCGTCCATATCCTGTGATTCTGGGCAAATCACATAATCTCCCCGTGCCTGAATGTGTAATGTAAATACGGTGCTCGTGTAAAGCGCTCCAATACCTTCGGGTCGAGTTCGCGCTATGGTGCAGTACCGCAGGCCATTACTAGCTGTCCCTATAGAGTCAGCAGCATAAAATGCAGAACTCTAGGTGGTTACTAAATGTTCTGGTAGAGTTAGGAACAGACATTATTGGCTGATTTAAAATATATGTATTGTTAAAACTTGGTTTACAAAATGTCCTTAGTAATTTCTTGAGGTTAATTTTATACAGTGTAGAGTAAGGGGCATATTTACAAGCCCCTTGCACCGCTGTTGTGCCACTTTTTTGTGATGCTGCAGAGGTGTAATCAATGCGCCACACTGCACCCTATGGGGCTTATTTACAAGCCCCTTGCGCCGTCAGTATGTCACTTTTTCCCGTTTTAAAAGTGATGCACCGTGGCGCAAGGGGCTTGTAAATAAGCCCCTATGTACAAAGTGACACATCTAGGCAGACCTGCGATACATTATACCTGCGTCAGGTATAATGGGGCAGATTTACAAGCCCCTTGCGCCACCGGTGCATCACTTTTTGTGACGCATCAGTGTTTTTTTTACGCCAAATTTACAAAGTGACGCATCTATGGAGATGCGTCACGGAAGACAGACATGCGACGGAATGGAACTTCGCGAGAATCTGCTGCGTCACGTAAGTATTAAAATATGCAAGGTAGGCGCTCCAACGTTAAACTAATGCATTACTGACGCAGGGATATTTACAAACATTCCCTGCGGTGACGCATCTTTTGGCTGCATCACGCATCTTTAAAATTGCAATCACAAGCCTACGCCTCACAAACCCACACGCAGGAAATGACGCAAGCACCATATAAATAGAAGGCAAGACCACCATAACAGTGTTGCAACAGATCAGACAGCATGGACCTCCTAATTCTGCAGATGGGAGTCGGACCAAAAAGACGACAATCCCCACCAGACCAAATACCACAACCGCACCCTCCACCATCACCACAAAGGCAGAGCAGAAGGGAGCGCATCTACCGGCAAAGGACCACCCTCATCGGGCTCCGGGATGAACAAGTCATCAAAATGTATCGCCTTAAGAGGGCGTCCATTATGACCCTGCTGCGTCAGATCTCACCACAGCTACAGCCACCAACTGACAGGGTCTGCACCATTTCACCGCAGACAAAGCTCCTAGCGCTGTTACACATGTTGGCCTCAGGATCTTTCCAAGCAACAGCAGCACGAGTGGCAGGTGTCTCCCAAGCCTCTTTCTCCGCCTTCCTCCCTTCTGTCTTGGATGCCATTATTCAGCTCACACCACAGCACATCCATTTCCTCAACACACAACAGCAGCAGATGGACATTAAACAAGGCTTCTATGCCATCGCTGGCTTCCCACATGTACTTGGTGCAATGGACTGCATGCATGTCCAACTGGTACCACCTGCAGAAACTTCACACCTATACCGCAACAGGAAGCACACACACTCCATCAATGTCCAGGCTATTGTGGACCATCGGGGACTATTCACCAATGTACTGGCCAAATATCCTGGGATTGTGCATGATTCATATATCTTCAGAAACAGCATCATCAATGACCGTTTCCAAAATGGACAATATGGCAATGGGCTACTCGTAGGTAAGCAGCAATCATTTAGCACATACCAATACTCTGTAAGAATATTTGGCCATCTGGCACATTATGTGCCCTTGTGTAAGAATGACGCAATAAGTGATTGTGCAAAGGCTAACCCACATATACACTATAATCACATAACATACAGTTAAAAGGTGCATACACCCATGGCAGCATAACAGAAAGCATCCTGTTGGTGCCAGGGCACGATCTACCCCTAAGTATGTCCACAGGGCACATTGTGATTATAGATGTGGGCAAAGATGCATGTAACTCACCTCATGAAATGATGAATGCACATGTGCCCACAAGGCAAAGGTGATGTCTCAAGGCGAATTATTCACCATTGCATGGAGTGTATGAACACATGCAAATGATGAGCTACCCTTGGCCCAATGCCTGCACAGTACCACAGGCCGAAGAGCTGAGTACCAGACGTTCACATCATGTGTAAAAACATTGCAGCACCTCAGAGATGTGGCACTGTCAGTGTGCCTGCAAAGATGACCCATAATGATGCTTGAAAGGGTGTCACTTAGCTAACACAGACATCACCTTGCATGCGTGTGCACCTAGTCACAGCACCTGTCTACAATGGAACATGAAACATCTATCAAAAATGTATTTAGTAAACCACATGCATACTGACATATGGACCTAATTTATGAAAGCTGATAAGCACATTAATTTAATATTCTGCCCTCATGGCAGCATGAGTCAGTATCAGCCATGTATGCCGAACAGTCTATGTGACATGTCACAGCTTCTCTTCTTGGGGACCTGTGTACACAAGTCTAGTCTGATTCTGTACGAGCTCCGTGCACAGCTGGTACAACACATTGTGTGATGCATGGTGGGCGTAACCTGCTGGTCCACTATTACAAGGACACATGAATTCACCATGTGTGGCTTTCAGTGTGCCAGCTAATACTGTCACTTTCATGCATGGCTATGTGTGTAAGGTGTGTTACATGGTTGTTGCTGTGGGTCCTTTTACAAAGCAACCATGCATCCTGACACACATCAGAAAGAGCAAAAAGATACAAGCCGGAAAAGCAACAGAATGCCCTGCAAAAACATGTTGTGTACAATATGTCACAATGTCGATATATGCACACATCTCATCTAATTAAATTTATCTCTTTCAATATGTAATGCATTGAAAAGCATGTATGGAAATAGGAATTCAGCTAAATGGAATGTGTCCGCGCATTAAGGTGTCTCTTCATGTTCAAAAACAATATTCACATGATGCAGGCATTTGTGCACCATGGTACAAGGGTGCCTGTGCAGGGCCGTGTCATTCGAATGTGTGACAACGCAGGGCCAAACACATTGAATAAAACAATCAATAGAAATATGTTGCATCACTGTGCCTTGAAACTAACTCACTTCTGCACAGACAACTCATCATTTGCAGCGCCTCCATAGTGAAATGGGCCTAGGTGTGCCATGCACAATCAGGGAAAGTGTGCATCAAACATAATAAGTACACAGGTATCACTTACACATTGCAAGACCTCATACCTTTGAGTCAACAAATCATGCACTGCAATGCACCATCCACTGTCATGCACAACAAATGATAGACAACAAGTGAAGTGGCATGTGTCACAAACAATGGGCAACTCAATGTTAAACACAACATCTAATTTCCCCAAACAGTAATCCCACTTAAAATGTTTGCAAACATGACTTACACCACATGCCAGGTATACTCAATTGTCATAAAAGTTAACACATTTATCTTACTTTCCACTTACAGCTGATCAAGGATATGGCCTACAGAAGTGGTTGATGACACCATTTGGCAATCCCCAGACTGATCCGCAAAAGGCATACAACCATGCACATTGCCGAACAAGAAACATCATAGAAAGAAGCTTCGGCATGCTCAAGTCCAGGTTTCGGTGCCTGGATTTATCAGGTGGAAGGCTACTGTATTCATCAGAAATGGTCTGCAAGATGATCATTGTATGTGCAATACTACATAATATATGTGTCAAAACAAATGTGCCCTGGGATGAAGAGGAACAGCCCCATGAACAAATGGATAATGATGATGATGAATCAGAAGCAGAAGGGCGAGTCATACTCAACACTGCTGCAGGGATAAGACGTCGCACTCACATTGTTACTCAATTTTTCACATGATGTCGCTATTCAACATTTGGACCAATATGCACTAATATCACAAATAAACTACCAAATACACATTAAAGACTTGCCTTTGTGTCCATTTTGCATACAGGTCATAAGATACAACAGCATTGAATGTGAATTGCGTTTATGTCATGTAATATCTCATGTTATGAATCATCCAAATGATCTGTGTATGTAACATGTGTGTACATATGGATTTGACTCACACATAGAACAACATGAAAAAGAAGGTGTTGCATCCGCTTGTGTGTGCACCCTATTGCTACAGATAGGGCATGTGCATTCATCACGCTATTAAATCAACAGATGTGGCACACAGATTGGCATATGTGCACCGCCAAATGCAAATGGCTACATACATCAGTCTTTACTCGCATGTCCACCTGCCTCAAGCAGTGACTGTCAAAATTGTTCATGAGAGGCATTCTCATTAAACTTACACATGAAGTCACACATTATGCCAATAGGCAATGTCACAACATCCGCAACAGTGCATAGTATGCAACAATGTGATGTCACATCACAAATAAGAACATCTCCCATGTGAAGTGTCAATACTGTACACAACTGTCCCTGTGAACGATACAGCAACACCGCATGTTTCTGCAAGGACATTTGCAGAGTTAAGCTGGGTCATCAATGAGGCACAGGCATGCAACGTATTCGCTAACACATGTTGTTCTCTGTGGTGTACTCTGTGCAAGCGCACAAACTGCTGGCATGTGTCGGCAGAAGCACACTTGCACCATGGTGCAAGGATGGCTAGGTGGTGTGGATGACATGCATCGCTGCAGGAAGGGGCACCTTCATGTCGGAACTAAATACATTTAGGCAGATCACCTATTAAATGTGTGATGTCTGATGCAGCACACATTTGAAGAGTGAAAATGTATGTGTCAAAAAAAGAAGTCACCTCATTGTGTCTTGTGACATCAACACGGGTGTCGTGTAGCAGTTGAATGCATATATGCACGTATGATTGCCCATAAATGTGGAAATGCAATAGTCGACATGTGTGTAGTACGGAAAGCCACACCAACACCCATGTCCCCCCCAACATGCAAAGTGTTGCGTACGAGGTGGAAATATACACAAGCATATGTGAAACCATTCAGGGTGCCTGGCTGTGACATGTTAAGAATTGTCCTGCAGGCAGTGCTGCTGATGCGTGATGCAACGTGGTGCACCTGTTGTGCAAGTTGCCTGTAAAAGTACCACAAACATCCCAACATTTCAATGACAAAAAAAGTATGGACACATATCCCATGATGTACGTCAATGTCAGAACAAAAAATGACCACCACATAGCAACAAACGGGCATTATGTCGAAAAATAACCCTATATGGGCATTACGTGACGCATCACTTGCACAATACCACACATCTCTACTTATTCATACATAAATCAGGGTTAAGTCACTTTGACACACAAAACGTGTCGCATCTTGGCGAATATTGACACAAAATGAAAAACGGGTCACATCTTGGCGAAAATTGACGCAAAATGAAAACGGGTCGCATCTCCTGTACAGATGCCTGTTACCAGATGTGAACTGTAAATGGCAATTGTGTCTAAATCACAACGCTTCGTCTGAAATATGACGCAAAAGAAAACGTAAAAACGTGTTGCATTCATACAGGAAATGATGCAATGACTCAGCCATGCTGAAAATCAGGATGTACACTGTTACTTTCTCTTTCACTTACTAGTCCTAGGAGTGTGCTTGGTGGAGGAGGCTGTTGTGGATTCCTCTGCTAGTTTTTTGACCTTGTATTGTGTTTTGTCTGTTTTTTTAAAACTTTATACATTTCTTTGTCTGTTAATTGTCAAATTAAAGTCTTTGTGTTGTCTAAATTGTCTTTTTCTGGGGTGTGAGTGCTCATTTGGGGTAGATAGGTGTAGGTCAGTTATAAGTGTGGGATTTTTTTTGTGTACGTTTCATTTTTTTCACATGAAGTTTCATAGCCAGTTTGGGGGCCTAGTGTGGCTCATTTTTCATTTCCTGCCCCAAATGATCAGCACAGGGGGCAGAGTGAGCAACGGTTACTCCCCAACTGAACGGCAGCAGAGGTGGTCGAAGGTCCAGCACCACATGGCCCGCATATACGATGTGGATCGAACAGGATGTCGTCAGCAGAGAGGGAGACATGCTGGACCATCTTGGACTGGAAGTCGGTGGCCCAATTGGTAAGTCAATAACACATATGTGGCTTATTTAAAGGTCTACAGCAACGCCATACATTGCTCCCTCCATAATTAAATGAGAAGCACTGGCAGCGTCAAAGTCTCCCAGAAAATACCACATGATTTTTCCATGTTGGGAGGTCATTGTTCTATATGTCTGACACACAACAGTAAATAAAATGTAAATGGTATAGTTGCTCATTCACAAGCAACCAGTGCCGAGGGTAGATCACTTCGTGTGAAGCACCGAAAGAGCATCTAGCGTCACTATATCACCGGTGATATGTGAAGATAACGTGTGGCATTCACTGCCCATGTAAATATGGCACATATGTGTCGGAAACTTTTACATCACATGCCTGTTACCGTGGGTGTTGCTGTATGTGTTCCCACTCAACACCCATGGACCATCAAACATTTCCTGAAGTTGTTGAAATGCAACATAATGGAAATGCATCGCACTGCCACGCCTCCCCTTGGGAGACATATGTAGGCACAACTGGGAGAAATTTACTCATTTGTCATTTGTCAGAACAACTTATAATGCATGATGCATCCTGCTGCAAACATGTTCCTAGTCAAACAACTATGGTGACTTATCATGTGCAAGAAGGTGTC
Source organism: Calotriton arnoldi (assembly GCA_963921515.1). Lineage (NCBI taxonomy): Eukaryota > Metazoa > Chordata > Amphibia > Caudata > Salamandridae > Calotriton > Calotriton arnoldi. Next base: position 644,577 of record CAWUFW010000949.1, on the reverse strand, counting down.
CATTTGTGCACATACACAATCATCTTTGTGACGCAGACATCCTTGCACCATTGGGCAAGTGTGCCTGCGTCAGGGCATGTCGGATGATTCTGGCCCAGCACAGGCAAGATCTCAGGGACGTAACACATCATTGTTTAACTCTCAAAAGACGGTGCTGTGGAAGTGTCACAGCAATATCACAGTCAAAGGGCCAGTGGCTCCACGTTGCAGGACTTTATTGAAAATGAGTTACATGGTCTATGAATTACCTGCATGTGTATTGATAATGTCTTGTGACTAATGCATACACTGTATATATGTCCTGCATTCACAGCTCATTGTACATCTGTTCATGTTGCCTAGGTGGACCACAGCCATACACGCAAGGGGAGGTGGGCTCGTTCAAGGACCCCAACGCTACCAGTGAGTATCATTTCTCAATGATTGTGATGATGATGGCCAAGGCGGAAAAATTATGGGGCATATTAGCAAGACCCACGTTAAAATTATCGCCGTTTTAGCGGCAGGAAACTGCCGCTAAAACGGCGATAATGGGCTTGCTAATATGCGTTATAGAATTCCAATAGAAGCCCAGGTTAGATGTGCAGGACATCTAACCTGGGCTTCTATTGGAATTCCATAACGCATATTAGCAAGCCCATTATCGCCGTTTTGGCGGCAGTTTCCTGCCGCTAAAACGGCGATAATTTTAACGTGGGTCTTGCTAATATGCCCCTATATTTGTCTGTCACTTCCTAAAATATTGTTCTCCAGATCCTGCTGCTGTCTCCACTTGGTTTACGCTACTCAAGTTCAACTAACATGAGGCACGGCATTGTGCATGGTGTACTGCGTGAAGACATGCCTGAACCTATGAAATACCATGATAGTGTCAGACATGCCCTCACGCAGTCCGCAATGCAGTGCCTATTGTCAATTTGACTGGAGTAGCGGAAGCCAATTGGAGACAGCAGCATTAGTAGGATAACATTTTGTGAGGAAGGTAAGTCTACCAACAGGCCTCACTATGCGGGAGGGGTAGGGAGGGTGTCCAGTTGTTTAATGGGAGGGTGTGCGGGGGTTGCAATGGGGGTGCAATGTCTGAGTCAGCCGGGCCAGGTAAGTCCAGGGAATTTAACAGAGTTTTGCAGTAAGTACATGTAATTACCCAGAGTACAACAACGCAAAATCTGCCCAGGCTTAGTGTGCATCATGGACATCTATGTTAAAATAATATAATAACATAACATGTGAGTAACTTTACATTTTGAACCGTAAGATTTTGAACCGTAAGATGTGGTACATCCATCAAATCTTGGATGTTTTGGTAATGAAACATTGGATCAATCAAGCACTTTCAATGTCCGAAAATAGACTGGTACAATTAGTATGCAACAGATGTATAGGATTGTCAGTCTGCCTTGTGGCATGTCATGATATGATCATTGTGCAGTGTTAAGGACAAGATTTGATTATGTGTTGAGGCCATCAATGTAGATCTTGTAGTCAGGAACTGCCTTCTGAGTCCTGACTGTGTGAGACTGAATTTGTTTATCACAAATGTTTGCTTGGGGCATCAGCATGAGGCCTAATAAGCTGTCAACAAAAAGTGTTTTCACAGAGGATTGGTGTGTGTACACGAACGATGCACTAGTCAGGATTATTGCACAAATGTGATGTGTTGTTGAGTGAACAATGTACCCAATATCCAAGGATATTGTGTTCCAGGTAGGGGCATGTATCCCTACTTCATCAATACATGGGTAATTTACCCTGCTAGTACTATATGGCATGCTGCATGTCAGTCAACATTTGGAGTGGCATTCAGGAGATGTGGCATCATTGTTGCACCACTGAGCACATCGCTGCTTCTTACAAAGCCCCTTGCACCACCAGTGCAGAAGTTTGTAAAGGTGGGAAATGGACGTACAGGCGGCACAAGTGGCTTTCAAATAACAACTTTGTCATCAACATGCTGTGGCACTGTCTGATCACAGCACAAATTTCTGGTCATGGATCACATGACTACATGGATCACATGACTACATGGATCACATGACACATGACGTACTATGCCTCATGGTGAGGCATAGTACGTACATTTTGTGGAAACTGTTCTGAGACTATGATGTATGTTTACTTGTTTGTTACGGCTATGAGTGTTGTTATCAATTGTCTTCCATAACATCTTATGTTTTCCATGAAATTATGAGGTTCAGCTGATAGCACAGTATGTGATGCACAACCTTTGCGGTGTGCTGTTGCAGTGTGTTGCCCATACAGTGATCAGATACATGGCACAAGTTTCTGAGTCAGCATCTCTATTGTACTCATGCATTGTCTATCTTTGAATGTCAGTTATGTACACATTGACATATGTGGACTTCTTGTCCAACAGATAACATGACTGCTGAGGAGGAACGGGCTTTCCGTATGAGGAAGACTCGGTATTCTCACATCTGTGAGGTGGCAAAGGGGTTCCGTTGGATGTCGCGTCTATATGGAAAACAAAAGGCCACAAAAACATGGGTCACAAATGTTCCAGCAAAGAAGAAACCAAATGGACATAGAAAGACAGCCTCCAAGGACATAGGCAATGGAGGTGGAGATGCTTTTCAGGCTGGACCGTCATCCACACCAACACCAGCCCCAGCCTCCGGACAGGCTGTACACACAAGTGCTGGACAATCTTGCGGTCAGGGGATGTCCGCACAAGATGTGGATTCTGTTAAACTTAAAATACGGGGTCTGGAACTGTAAATGGCGACAATGTTACAAAAGATGGACCAACTGCAGCAGTCTGTGGACACAATACTGGCACAACTTTAGTGGCCATTTTGTTTATATATTTTTATGTCTGTTTTCATTTTACTTAGGAATAGTTATAGTGTAGTGTAGATTAGATTAGGTAGTCTTTGGTAAGATTTTTAACTTGTTAATAAGTTTAGGTTTCTTTTTCAATTCTCATTCTTAGATACTGTGGGGTGGGTGGGGGAGGTTGGGTTTTACTACATCTTTCCTAACAAAAAAACAAAGAAATTACAAAAACATCTATGTATGTGTTTTAATACTTGTTGGTTCAGTTTATGTGTAGAGTAAGTATGTGTACGTCCATTGTGCATTGATGTGTTAAGGGTGGGTGGGGGCTGATGTTTAGATACATGTATAGCATAGGATAAGTTAACTTAAGTTAGGTAGGTAAGTCTTAGTTAGGTTAGATAGATTTTTAGATAGAGATGTAGGTTTTACGATTAGTTAGGAATCAGGATAAGGTTTTTAGATATATTAATTAATATTTTAGGTACTGTTTTATTGTTATTAAAAAATAAACTTTCCATTGATAATCTTGTTGATTGATGGTCAGCATTTCAATTTACATATTTGTTCCTTTGAGTGGTTGGGCACATGGAATGTAATCTTGATTTTGTGTTTGTGTGATTAGGCATAGCGATATTATGTATGGTGAAGAATCATTTGTCTGTTGTTGGACATGTGATTTCAACACTTGAGACTCAACAGTTTGGGGCAGACACTCTTGGGAGTTGACATACATAGGACTATCATTTTTCACCTGGCAATGCAGGGAACATTTGCCTGTGCATATAACAAGATTCAACAACATCAATCTTCTTGAGTGATATTCTATTTGTGTAAATAGGTGTTATTTCTTACACAGATGGTCAGCACATACGCACTACACATTGTCAGGCTAGGTGTCATTTGACCTATTTCATGATAATGCTCAACAAGTTAGTGTATTACAAGTGGTAAATTCAGACCACTGCTCACCACAATGGCTGCAAACAGGACAAGTTGAGTGGCACTGATGGTGTATGGAGTTCAGGGGAACGACTTTGCAGACATCTTGGTCACTGGTATGACTCATTTCACTTGCTGTGGCTATATTGATAAGTTTACACAGCATCATCTCGGTTTCAAATGGAAGTAGTTGAACATGGTATTTCAGCATGCACATTGTGATACTTTCAAGACAAAGATCGAGTAATTTGAAGAACAAAGAGTAATTGGTAAAACAAAAAAGAAGGGACATTGCTCTTGGAGCACGACTTTGTATGCTGCAGTCATGTTTCCAGGGGGTGTGAGGATTGACAAATCATGTTGTCAAGTAGTTGTGTCATGAGAAAGTCATTGTTAGTGGCACAATCTTTTTAAATTAACAAAAAAGGACAAACATGTTGGAGAGGCACATGTGTAACATGTATGCAGAGGACACTGACTTGTGGTAATATTTGTCAAAAAGGTTGTCAAAGGAATCTTTGTACACAACACGTGACACTGTGAAATGTCAGTGTCCTGTCTTGCGCTTGAATTGTGTCGCAATCGAGTCATCTTCATCCGATGATTCTGCCTGTTGTTCCGTTGGTTCTGTATCTGCAGATTGTGTGTGATAAGTTAAACCAACAGCAGGGTCAGGGGAGGTTTGAGGCACAGCATTTTCCTGTGACAACAGGTTGGACATTAGTGCATTGATCATTATTTGCTGGTTGCTGAGGACAGCTAATAAATCTCTGTGGTAGGCAGCCATTGTGGCATGGTAAGTATCCTGCTTCTGCTGCATTTCACTGTAAGATTTGTACAATTTGTTCCAGATGTCTCCCCACCTCCCTGGTGCCACTTTGTGTGAGCATTTGTTCATGCCTCAGCCTCATTACACCGGAGATGTTGGCCAATGATTGAACAAGGCCAGGAGTTGGACTGTTGTTGGGTTGGTCCTCATTAACCCTGGGCAAAATACTTCACTGGAGCATGCAAGTCCTACGCACACGGCAAATTACACATTGCAGAGTGATAAAGTGTGCTAATTGATACAGTAACAGCAGTATAATAAGCACCTATAAATACTTTGATAAAGCAATTTTCTATGCTAAAAAGCATATAACCAATTCACAAAAGTGAACTTTGACAACAAAATATCAAGCAATGAGAGAGGTGATGATTTTGGGATCCCCCCTAACCTAGGGGGAGGACCAAGCAGATGCCTTGAACACAAAAAGCATATCATGTGAACGATTCAGTGGTGGTCCCTTCCTCCTGGGACCACCCCAAGCACAGTTATGGGCAAAAATACAATCCCAACCACAGGCCCTGCAAAGCATTATGGGACAAGATTAGCAGTGGGCAGTGAATATTATAGTGTCCAATATCAAAATAATTCTACAAAGAGCTGCAGTTCAACTCGTTACTAGATGTCCCTCACGAGTCAAATGCAAAAGCATTGAAATTATTAATACATCAAGCTGCAGTTCCACTAGTCGTTACTAGATGTCCCTCACGAGTCAAATGCAAAAGCTTCATGAAAGGGTTTCAATGCTTTTGTTAACCCAATTAATCCCTTGCTTGCTGTACCACCACTTGTACTAGTGCTAGGGGGCGTAGTTGCCTTAGGGGCAGTGATAGTAGGTTCCTTGGCCGTTGGACAATCAGCATCTCTTGTCCAATGGGTCTTTACTTTACATAAATAATACCAAGGTTTTCTTTTACCCTTCTTGGAGTTTAGGGACTCACCCCCAGATGCAGGTTTTTGGGGACCTTAAGAAGACCTCTTTTTGTCTTTGCCCTTCCCCCCACCGTTCTCCTGGGGTTTAGAAGAATCTTGCTTCTTCTGGTCACCTGACCTCCACCACCATGTTTTTTTTTGCTTAAGCCTGGTTTGGACTCATTTGTCTGTTTTCTTTCCCAAATTCCTGGGAAGAAGTCAGATCAGAGTCCACCAGTTACTGGTGCAAAAGATGGTTCTGACAACTATTAAGTATGTGCTCACTCATTAACAAATTGTACAATCCTTCATAGTCCTGTACCTTGCTTCCATGAAGCCAGCCTTCCAAAGCCTTAATAGCACTATCAATGAAATCTACCCAGTCCTGGGTGTGTGCCTTCTGAGAGCCTCTGAAAGTAATAGCTACACAAATTACATAGTGCGTAGCTATGTGCTTGACTGCACTGTACAATAATTGGTAAAAACATCTTGCACAGTGTAAGTTAAGATAAAATAAGTATCTGCCTCTGTATACTAAAATGCATTAAGTAATTTCACAAAAATGAAAATGATAAATTAGCAAGCAGTGAGAGAGGTGATGATTTTGGGATCCTCCCTAACCTAGGGAGAGAAGTTGAACCAAGCAGATGCCTTGAAAACAAAAAGCACATCTTGTTGAACGATTCAGTGGTGGTCCCATCACGAATAAGAGGTCGATAATTATTACGTGCCCCCAACAATCTCAACACCTCTGCATCGTAGTCTGTAGAGTTCATAACAACCACTGCCCCCCCCTTATCTGCTGATTTTATTGTGAGCAACTGGTTGTTCTGTAGACTACTAACTGCCCGCCAGTCGTCCCAACTCATGTTGTTAAACTTCTGATGTCTGTTACTTTTTTCAAGTGCTGTAATGTCCTCTAAAACCTTACTTTCGAACACTAAGCCTTCAGGGCCCATCATGGTGTTAGAAGGACAGAACTGAGATGGTTTTCTCAGTGTGGTACTAAAGAGGGATGGGGGGTCCTGCAATTTGTTCGCAAAAAACGTTTTTAGTTTTATCTTTCTCATGGTCTCCTGGAATTCAACCCTACACTTAGACATGTCATGGTTGGGTGTCATCCACGTATGGGAAAGCCCATTCGTGTGAATACCGTTCAAGGTTACGCTTATTTTTTGGTTAACCATATAGTTCCTATAATCACTAAGGTCCTCTTGGATCCTCAGCAATTGTTCTTTGGTATCCGTGAGGGTGGTATCTCTATTAATGCTCTGCTCTAATTCCAAAATTTCATTCAACAACTCCTCGCTCAACCTTTTTGCGGTGTTAATAATCAGGATTAACCAGTCGCGGGTATGTCTGCCGGTAGCTCGTTCCAGGTCTTGGCTGCAATGTGAGAGAAGGATCTTCCGCCTGCTCTGGCTCTGTGGATGTGCGGGGTTTTGGCCAGTGCGAGGTTGGAAGATCGGAGGTTTCTTTTGGGTACGTGGAAGTTGATTCTGTCATTGAGGTATTTGGGTTTGTTGTTGTGTAGGCATTTGTAGGCGTGAGTGAGGATTTTGAAAGTGACTCTTTTCTCCACGGGGAGCCAGTGGAGACTTCGTAGGTGTTGGCTGATGTGTTTGTGTCGGGGGATGCCGAGGACGAGTCTGGCGGCGGTGTTTTGTACTGTCTGGAGTTTGCGGAGCAGGGACTTGTTGATGCTGGCGTAGAGTGCGTTTCCATAGTCCAGTCTGCTGGTGATGAGTGCGTGGGTGACTGTCTTCCTTGACTCAGGGGGGATCCACTTGAAGGTCTTGCGGAGGGTGTTGAAGCAGCTGGAGGTGACGGCGTTGACCTGTCGGTTTATGGAGAGTGATGAGTCGAGTACGATGCCAAGGTTCTTGGCGTGGTCTGAGGGGGTAGGTGGGCTTCCGAGGGCAGTCGGCCACCAGGTGCTGTCCCATGCAGAAGGGGTGGTACCGAGGACGAGGACTTCTGTCTTCTCGGCGTTGAGCTTCAGGCAGCTGTTGGTCATCCAGACTGGGACGTCTTGCATTCCTTTCTGGAAGTTGAGTTTGGCAGTGATGGGGTCTTTGGTGAGGGAGAGGATGAGCTGGGTGTCATCGGCGTAGGATACGATGTTGAGGCCGTGTTGTCGGACGATGGCTGCGAGGGGGGCCATGTAAATGTTGAAGAGGGTGGAGCTCAGTGATGAACACTGTGGGACTCCGCAGGTGATTTTCGTGGGGTCGGAGAGGAAGGGTGGGAGTCTGATCCTTTGGCTTCTTCCGGTGAGGAATGATCGGATCCAGCCCAGGGCTGTTCCTTGTATGCCAGCGTCGTGTAGTCTGACGACTAGTGTGCGATGGGAGACGGTGTCGAAGGCTGCTGATAGGTCGAGTAGGATGAGGGCTGCGGAGTGGCCTTGGTCCAGGAGGGTGCGGATGTCGTCTGTGGCGGCGAGTAGGGCGGTCTCTGTGCTGTTGTTGCTTCGGAATCCAGATTGGGATGGGTCGAGGATGGCGTTCTCTTCAATGAATCGTGTCAGTTTCCTGTTCACTGTTTTCTCTGCAACTTTGGCTGCGAAGGGGAGGAGCGAGATGGGCCGATAGTTCTTGAGGTCAAACACTTGTAAGGACTGGTTAAATCAAGGTACCACCTTCTCGGACACCAACAGAAAGTTTCAAGCATAGGCCATCTGCCTGGTACATGATGTTTAGCCTCTGATTTTATTCCACTCAATAAAATCATTTAATCCGATCTGATCACATTTTTCTTGAAAAATCCAACGTGCCTCTTTTGTGGCCAAGACCCTGTCTATACTGTGTGGGTCCCCTACCACTTTTTCTAACACAACCCACGTAAAGGAATGCTTGTATTCATTACAGTGTTGTACCAGTTTGGTGGACAATTTCCCTGCTTTGATAGTGCTCAAGTGTTCCTGCACTCTAACTTTGATTTTTTGTGTAGTGAGCCCTATATAGTGTAGTCCACACTGACAACCTGTAAACGACATTCATCGTATTACAGTTACTGAATCGAGTCAAGTGCCACACTTTTCCAGAGCTCAATTCCACACTAAGAGTCTTCTTTGTAAGATTACACACTGAACATATACCACAAGGGTAATGTCCAAGAGGGATAGTGGTTTCTTTCTGGTGTGGTTTAGCCCGAGAATGTACCAGTTTGTCCTTGAGGTTACTTACTTGACCGTTTGAAAGCAAATCTCGGGGGTGGCATTTTAAAATCAGTCGTAGATAATAAGGCCCAATGTTTCCATATCAACTGACGGATCTGAGTCGCCAGTGGATCAAAAGTCATCACAACTGGTAGGCAGTCATCCTTAGCCCTTACATTTTTTTTCAAGCAATGCACTGCGAGGGGTGTTAAGCGCTCTTTTTCTAGCCTTATTAACAATCTTCGGAGGATAACTCCTCTGCTTGAATTTCTCACATAACCCTTCCGATTGTTCAAGATATGACGTAGTTGTGGAGAAGTTCCTGCGGTAACGCAAGAACTGACCTACCGGAAGGTTATCTCGAAGTGCCCTCGGGTGGTATGACTGGTAGTGCAAGAGAGAGTTCTTGTCAGTCAGTTTCTGATGCACACCAGTACATAGTGTGTTATTTTCCACAGTAATATCCAAGTCGAGGTACACCACTTTCTGACTACTGTAAGTCCATGTAATCGTAAACTGGCATCTTGGCCATTTAACCAGTTAAGAAACTCAAGTAGAGCCTCCTCTCCACCAGACCAGATACATAACACATCATCTATATACCGCTTCCAGAGGCGGAGATTCCTCTGGAAGGGATTAGACTGATGGTAAATGCAGTGCTCCTCAAACTGGCCTACTTAGATGCAGGCCAGACTGGGCGCAAATATTGCGTCCATAGATGTCCCCGTGGTTTGTAGGTACAAGTTATCTTTATAACTAAAATAGTTATGAGTTAGTGCCAGTTCAATGCACTGCAGTACGAAGGACTGTGGTGTATCATAGAACCACTCCTGTTCACCCAAGGCACACGCTGCTGCCACCAGCGCAGCATGTTGGGGTATACAGGTATAGAGTGACTCTATGTCAATTGTTAACAAAAATTCACATGAAGAGAAGAGTCAAAGTGGGTGTCCTCCAAAATATTTTAAACATCTGTGGTGTCCTGGATGAATGATCGTTGGTTCACCACTGATTCTCTAAGGAAGAAGTCAGCAAACTGAGATAACAGTTCTAAAACCGACACAATGGGTCGGCCGGGAGGAGGACGCTGAGGTTTATGTATTTTTGGCAGGCTATAGAATGCCGGAGTTCTGGGCTTATTGTTAATCAGAAACTCGGCTTCTTTCACAGTAATCCATTTCTTCTCTTTAGCTATTCCTACCATCTCTTTAATGATATCTTGAAGTTCATTCACTGGGTCACGAATAAGAGGTCGATAATTATTACGTGCTCCCAACAATCTCAACACCTCTGCATCGTAGTCTGTAGAGTTCATAACAACCACTGCCCCCCCTTATCTGCTGATTTTATTGTGAGCAACTGGTTGTTCTGTAGACTAACTGCCCGCCAGTCGTCCCGACTCATGTTGTTAAACTTCTGATGTCTGTTACTTTTTTCAAGTGCTGTAATGTCCTCCAAAACCTTACTTTCGAACACTAAGCCTTCAGGGCCCATCATGGTGTTAGAAGGACAGAACTGAGATGGTTTTCTCAATGTGGTACTAAAGAGGGATGGGGAGTCCTGCAATTTGTTCGCAAAAAACATTTTTAGTTTTATCTTTCTCATGGTCTCCTGGAATTCAACCCTACACTTAAACATGTCATGGTTGGGTGTCGGAACGAATCCCAACCCTTTATTTAAAACTCTCACCTCACTAGCTGTGAGAGTATGGTCAGATAAATTTACCACTATGTTGTTCATAATGGTTCCTCCCCCGACTGCGTGTTATCCGGGGGGAGTATGTTTGCCATGTTTGGTTCTGGTTGCCTCGTGCGCGGCCTCTGCCTATCTGACCCCCCACCTCTGCTGCCCCTTTGGTTCTGCCCTAAAAAAGAACAGAGTAAAGCTCCCAAGTCTTTGTTAGTTTTATCCTGATGGTTGAACCTCACTCTATTTGAGTTAGATGTTTGTTGTCCTCCTTCTTCTTCTTCGCTTGAAGTGTTGTCGAAGGTCCAATTATGGGGTGTACGTCTAATCTGTTGTTGTCTCCCACCCCTTGCCTGCCCTGTATACTGTTGTTGTTCTGAACCAGGTTGATAATACTTGTCATCCATGTATGGGAAAGCCCATTCGTGTGAATACCGTTCAAGGTTACGCTTCAGGCCTCTTATTTTTTGGTTAACCATATAGTTCCTATAATCACTAAGGTCCTCTTGGATCCTCAGCAATTGTTCTTTGGTATCCGTGAGGGTGGTATCTCTCTTAATGCTCTGCTCTAATTCCAAAATTTCATTCAACAACTCCTCGCTCAACCTTTTTGCGGTGTTAATAATCAGGATTAACCAGTCGCGGGTACATTTATTTGCTATATAACTCCAATCGATTCGGAATGTCTTATCTTCTAAAATAATTCTAGGTTCAATCCGTACCAACAGACTGGCGGGGGCTGCTCCTGCTCTTAAATATTCGGTCATTAGTACCCCATGCAGGGCTATTCTCACTTGTCTTTTTTTGATATTGCTTAACTTCTCCCATTCCTCCCTACCTGATGTCGCACTCAATAAAGGGGCATCAGGGAACAGTGACGGGCCCGATAAAATAGCTGCGATATGATCGTCAGTAAAAGCCAGGCAATTTCTATCCATTGCCTAAATATACCTCAGGTGGCTCTATGTCCAGATAATGATGTGTGTTCAACTCGCACTTATAGAACAGGAGAGAGGTAACATCCGGCTAGTGCATCTAAATATATAATGATAGCTCTCACGGCTAATCCGCCGTTCACAATACTCAATCAATAAGGAGCTGCAGAGGGAAAGGACAAAACAGGTCGCCCTCCACTCAATGTACAATATAAATATAAAGACCTGTTCATCAAAGGCTCCTCGTCTTGATAATTATATAAGTGGAGGAGGGGATTCCATCACTCTTTTTCCCATAAACACACCTCACTTTCACCAGAGGTAGTGTCCTCCCACTTTACTGCCTAAATTTTCTTTAAAAAGCTTTTACATATGACAGTCACTACACCTCCGTACCCCCTATACATATAGGGATGTACCTTTGATAATGTATCAAAAAAAGGTTACATCAATCTATGTGTGACCCTTAAGAAAAAAATGTGAAAGGACAAGATGGCACCTCACGTGCGCGCCACCATAGAGCTTGCTGATTGGTACTCACCAGCTATGCCCACTTATCTCATCATTGGTAGCCATCTTGCCTTAAATAATAAAAATGTGTCCCAAATATTAGTGTGAAAAATAACAATGTGATGTGTGTATCACAACTACCACAAAAACAAGACCCCGTGAAAGTAAAATTGAAATAAGTAGCACAATTACCGACTTTATAATTATTATTCACTTGTGCACCTATTCAAATTTAAAACCGGCTGCATTTATGCAGACCACTTCGTACTAGGCTGACATGTTTCATTGCCAACACTGCTTTAAGGCAATTTCGTCAGGGCAGTAGGGTCATCAATCACCAATCATAGACACTGGTGTTGTTCTGTATAGTGACTGTCAAATGCAAAAAGAAGAGACACAGCCTGGTTACTAAACCAAGTTTCTCCCTCTCCAGAATTAAACACACATCATTACTCAATACACACACTATCATTACCATGTGGGAGCCCAAGTCACTCGTATCAGCTCTCCACTTCGTAACAATGAGGGTTACTCCAAACGTGAGTCCCTCTTGTGGGCGTGTACTCTACTGTGTTACAAGGTCTGGAAACAATGAAAACATAAAATTATTCAAACAACAACATTTTGCGATCATGGCGGTGCCGACCTTGATATTTTTTATATCCATTTAACTTCGCCGCCACAGACAGGTATCGTATTAAAAGATATTCAATCCATAAATTTAACATCACCTATAGTTTAAGGCTGTCTTCAACATTACTGACGAGCCTGATACTCTCAGTTACTCACTTCAACCCCGGGGTGAACCCCTGGCAGCCTTACCGCCTTCTCAACACGGAGCGCGTTCTCTCATCCCTCGCTCCCAGCGGACAGGCGCTTCGGTTTAAAAACACATCCGGTGCAGTCAACATATCACGTGACTACTCTCACACCGTGGGGGCCATCTTAGACTAGGTCTGACCCGACCCAAGTGTTTATGGAACTCCAGGCACACTTCCGCTACATATCGGTACCGCTTATCTCTGGTAACGATCTCTCCTCTCATATCTTTACCGCCTTTTTTTTAACCAAGAGCGCGTCTACTCGTCCCTCGCTCCCAATTTACCAATGCTGTAATAAAATCATCGCATAACGTGGTCAACATATCACGTGACTTATCAACTACATTGGGGGCCATTTTGTAATGGGGAAACAAAACCATTCTCCCTCAATAAAAGAGTTACATCAAGTCTTTCTTTTTTCACAGTCACTTGCAGTGTTCTTGGAATTTCCTCCAAATCACAGTAATTAACAAACACTTGTAAGGACTGGTTAAATCAAGGTACCACCTTCTCGGACACCAACAGAAAGTTTCAAGCATAGGCCAACTGCCTGGTACATGATGTTTAGCCTCTGATTTTATTCCACTCAATAAAATCATTTAATCCGATCTGATCACATTTTTCTTGAAAAATCCAACGTGCCTCTTTTGTGGCCAAGACCCTGTCTATACTGTGTCGGTCCCCTACCACTTTTTCTAACACAACCCACGTGAAGGAATGCTTGTATTCATTACAGTGTTGTACCAGTTTGGTGGACAATTTCCCCGCTTTGATAGTGCTCAAGTTTTCCTGCACTCTAACTTTGATTTTTCGTGTAGTGAGCCCTATGTATTGTAGTCCACACTGACACGTAAACCTGTAAACGACATTCATCGTATTACAGTTACTGAATCGAGTCAACTGCCACACTTTTCCAGAGCTCAATTCCTCACTAAGAGTCTTCTTTGTAAGATTACACACTGAACATATACCACAAGGGTAATGTCCAGGAGGGATAGTGGTTTCTTTCTGGTGTGGTTTAGCCCGGGAATGTACCAGTTTGTCCTTGAGGTTACTTAACCGTTTGAAAGCAAATCTCGGGGGTGGCATTTTAAAATCAGTCGTAGATAATAAGGCCCAATGTTTCCGTATCAACTGACGGATTTGAGTCGCCAGTGGATCAAAAGTCATCACAACTGGTAGGCAGTCATCCTTAGCCCTTACATTTTTTTCAAGCAATGCACTGCGAGGGGTGTTAAGCGCTCTTTTTCTAGCCTGATTAACAATCTTGCGAGGATAACTCCTCTGCTTGAATTTCTCACATAACCCTTCCGATTGTTCAAGATATGACGTAGTTGTGGAGAAGTTCCTGAGGTAACGCAAGAACTGACCTACCGGAAGGTTATCTCGAAGTGCCCTCGGGTGGTATGACCAGTAGTGCAAGAGAGAGTTCTTGTCAGTCAGTTCCTGATGCACACCAGTACATATTGTGTTATTTTCCACAGTAATATCCAAGTCGAGGCACACCACTTTCTGACTACTGTAAGTCCATGTAAATCGTAAACTGGCATCTTGACCATTTAACCAGTTAAGAAACTCAAGTAGAGCCTCCTCTCCACCAGACCAGATACATAACACATCGTCTATATACCGCTTCCAGAGGCGGAGATTCCTCTGGAAGGGATTAGACTGATGGTAAATGTAGTGCTCCTCAAACTGGCCTACATAGATGCAGGCCAGACTTTTTTTTTTTTTTGATACATTATCAAAGGTACATCCCTATATGTATAGGGGGTACGGAGGTGTAGTGACTGTCATATGTAAAAGCTTTTTAAAGAAAATTTAGGCAGTAAAGTGGGAGGACACTACCTCTGGTGAAAGTGAGGAATGTTTATGGGAAAAAGAATGATGGAATCCCCTCCTCCACTTATATAATTATCCTCAAGATGAGGAGCGTTTGATGAACAGGTCTTTGTATTTATATTGTACATTGAGTGGAGGGCAACCTGTTTTGTCCTTTCCCTCTGCAGCTCCTTATTGATTGAAGATTGGTCTGAATGACAGGAACCATGTTCTATGAAGTTCCCGTAGACGAGGTATGCCCAAAAGCTGTACTATGCGCTCACTGCACTTCTGTTCAAGGAGAGCTTTCTCCACATCGCTCGGAGTGATGTTGGCGGATAGGCTTGCCATAGCGTAATAGTAGGAATAGAAATAGGATTCCTGCAACAAGTGCTAGAATTAATGGCACACCACCAAACACCGAATGTGCGAAGTTTGGGATGATTCCGAGCACTGCCTGGAAAGGTGCTAATAGTCCTGAACAGATGGTCTTAAATACATGTACAATTTCGCTCGTATCAGACATGTTAAAGATATGTCCCATCATTTCTGCGAAATGTATAGGGCAGTTTGTATGAATTAAAGCCTGTATCTCAGCCGAAGTCCTTGCAACTTGTAAATCATAGATTTCTTTGGCCGAGGTCAGAGGCACGGTTTGTTGTATAAGCATTAACCCTGGGCAAAGCACTACGCTATGCTCGCGTAGTTTGCGAAGTTTGCGCTACTTCGCACAACGCGAATTGCACGTAGCACAGTGCAAACACGCGTAGCGTAGCGTAGCGTAGTGCAGCGGTCATTTTTTGCTTGCTCGCGGTCCTCAACGTCAAGTTGGCAACCGCGAGCAAGCAAAATGACATCCCGGCGAGACTTTTTCCTCGTTCGCGATCAGCAACATCAAGTTGCCGATCGCGAGCGTGAAAATAAACCTCCCGGCGAGATTCTCAATGCGGGGAGGTCAGGTTTCTCATTGCGAGTGGTCGCGTATGCTCGCGACCGCTCGCGATGAGAAACTACCAGTCCGCGTTGAGAAGCTGCCGCTCGAGTAAAAATCTACTCGGCGGCAGTAAAGACAGCTCGCACTGTGCAAGATGCCGTTTTCAATGATTGCACAGTGCGGACAAGCATCCGGCACTGTGCAATCATTGCGAACAGCGCACTACGCAGTTCGCGTAGTGCTACGCGTAGTGCGAACTGCACTTTGCGTAGCTTCGCGTAGCGCTACTTCCCGAACTACGCCCACCCTTAATAAGCATGGCTTTCATTCTGCTTAAAGTATCAAATCGTATAAAAGAAACATTCAATGAAGGCCATAAAGGCGACTCCCTGACTGTGTCTATTGGGGGGAACAATACTTGCATACAGCAAGTGACCCTGGAGTCGACCGTTACCAGATATGGGATGCCTGGCAACATGCCACAGCAACTCTGATCATTCAACATGAGGTAACTCCCATTAGAAAGTTGGCCAAACGTTGGATTAATCACAGTAGCTGATGTACCCTGCTGGTGGCAAGACAAATTTGCCACAGAACCATTACAAGCCCCGTGTAAAGAAATGTCTTGACATATGAGTGAATCGCTTAGTGCATTTTCACAGTGTGTACCGCTAAGAAACACTTCACGACCCCCACTCCAACATCTGTATTCGTAAGGTAAATCCCAGGATGTCTTAATGTATTCTTTACCCAACCTTTCCTATTTGCCTGCTTGCATTTGTTTGAGGCAATACTGAAACTGAAAAGTAGTGACAGGCAGAGTGATTTTGCCATGAATAAGCCATTCTGTAACTGGTTTTTCTGCCACAGTGAATGGCAATTTTTCTAGTTTTTCAAGGCTCAGCACTGTATACTTTGCTCCCCTTTGTGCCAGTTCGATCTGTTTATCAGTCAGATTGTATTCTGCAAACAGAGCCGACGTGTTGATAAAACGCTAAGGCACATAGCCCGCACGCAAAGATTGCAGCGTCCAGCTTAATAACATAATAGAACGTAACTGAGATTGGCCTTGTAACATGGCTAAATCTTGTTCCAGTATGTCAATAGCAGAGGATACAATGTTGTCCAATGAATAAATTCTGGATGACAAAGTTGTTAACCCATTGTCGACCACAGAGAGAGTTTTCTCTAAGTTAATACAATCAAGTTCACGTATTTGTTCTGCGGCCTCTGCCTGTGATACCTTCCATACTTCATTATAAGCAGCATAGATGCCGGCATATATGAAACGTTTTTGGCGCGGTTTTCTCGGTCCTAGCAAGAATTCCCTAAGGTCTGTGTCTTCTTTAAGTAAAGATAAGTGTTGTTTCACATCCTCAAGTGTAGATTTCTGTAGCCAGTCGAGGCACAATTTACCTACACTGTATGTTGTTACTACCCCCGGATGTTGTCTTTGGACGTATCGTGGGTCTGGCCTATGAATAGTAAAGCCCTGTGTTTTATTCAGGAATCTTTCTTGACAGATGTTTGTGTCTGTGGGCCAGATCAACCATTTTCTCCAATCAGGATTTGTTCTGTTGAGTTGTAGTATTGTGTTAACTGTAATCGCAGCCTGTGTATTGTTATTACTGGCAGGTGTTGGTACAGAAGGTGTTTTCATGTCTTTGATCTTGGCTAAACCAAGGCAAGACGTTTGTTGCACAGTGTCATTCAAAAACATTATTTGCTGAGGGATGATACATGCTCTAAACAAAGCTTCTATCCCCTGCACTTGCCAATCTTTAGAACCCCAGACAGATTTTGTGTCTATTGTGTCTTTCCATAAGTCGAATCCATGTCTAGACAGTTGGGCAATAAATGTTGCAGAGTAAATTTGTTTTGTATTTGTTAACATATTTTTCTGTCCTGTTTTTTTTACATTTTTATAGTAAAATGTTTCCGGATCAGATGTTTTGTACCCTGAAAAATAGGGAAACTTTTTAGCAAACGTTTTTGAACTACCTTTTGGTGGTGTAGGACAATGCTCCCATTGGTTAAACATAAACACATTTCTAGGTGTTGCAGATTTATGCAAAAAATGATGACCATAGTGGTTATAGCAATACAGCTGTTCATAGTCTGATGAACCCTCTAAGTATTCATTGTTAGAAAATGCAGCAGACCTTTCTAGATCAAACATCATATCATTTAAAGTCTCAAAGTCCCAATCATCAGAATAGGTACTGGACGAAATAAAATCACTTAGTGAAATTTTGAATAAATGTGGAATGTTCAAAAGTTCCGTAAGGCCAAAGATATCGAAATCTGTTTAGTCCCACACTATACCATCCTGTATAGGAACGGCTGTGATGTTCACTGCTGACAAGTCTCTTGCTTCACGATGGGATGATTTGTGTGGTTTTAAAAGTAAGTTCACATTTTTACTTTCAATGTCCAAACGGATGTATCTGCCATTTATAAGCACGCTGATAGTCATAACCAAAGCTAGCCAAAGCAGAAAGAAAAATATTCCAGAAATAATCCATAGTTCAATCCATGGTTAAACCAGATAAGTCTTTCTCAGAAAATGAAAAAAGTCTTGTACTTGCTGTTTGAAAGTTTTTGATGCTGGCGTCATTTCAGGCTCACTCGGATCCTCAGAAAACGTATCAAAGTTAATGAAATAGCCAGAAGCAGTTCTGTCAATTGTTGGAATTGCATCAGGATTTGTTGAAATCGCTGGAACCAGTTGATCACTTGTTACGTTGGTGTAGACAGGTGTATTAGGACGAACTGTTACTTGAGTTTCAAGAGGGATGAGTTCCATAGCATTGTTGCTTAGTCCTTCATCTGTTGCTGCTGAAGTCTCGATGGTTATCGGTCTTTCAGTCTGAACCTCTTGGACAGTAGCGAGAGGAGTGCGTCTGCTACTAGGTCAGAGTCCACGAGGCTTACTATTTAGTATTGGCCACATACTGTGGTTTGATGAGGTCGATTGACACAAATCTTTTCTCCTTTTTTCCAGCAAGGGGCGACAGAAGTACTGTTCTTGTTCCGTGAATGGCTAGGACAGGTACTGGTTGTCTGTAAGAAGGTCCAAATTCCTTCTAGTCTGCAATCTTCTCTCTGACTAGATCCCCAACTTTCGGGATCCAGACAGGCCTTGCTGGAACTGCCGGTTTTTCCCCAGTGGTGCTTCGCTTCAGGAACACGTTGCTTTGTTTCGATCTTAGTTCATTTAGATCCTGTAAAACAGCCAAACGATCTTTGATATCAAAGGGTTTATTTTCCACCACTGTGCCTTTACATTCGAGATCAGGAACCCACATTCTTGTCCCAAACAGGACCTCATATGGAGTGACCCCCCTAGAGAACTACTTGGAAAATTATTTAATGAGCGTTGGTTCCCATAAAGATGTTTGACCCACCCATCACCCGTACCTAATACTTTAACTGTTATAGACTGCTTTATGTCCCGGTTTTTCTTTTCCACAACAGAATTTCCCTCAGTATGAAACGGAGAGGAGTACAGCAATGCAACGCCCAAACTGGCCATGGCTTCTTTGTAAGCCTGAGAGCTAAACGCAGGGCCCTGGTCAGAATGTAGCGTGCCTATTGCGTATGTGCCAATAAAGACTCGCGAATCTTTTATAACAGTTCGAGCGTCAGCCGAGCGCTGAGGCCATATCCATAGGAACCTTGAGCACGAATCCACTGCGACCATTATATATTTATAGTTACCATCCCTTTGCAAGGGACCGCAGTGGTCCAGGTAAACACAAGCTAATGGTTTGTCTGAAATTAACAGGGGTGTCTGCGCAGGACGTTTCACTGTGGAGACTTTCATCTGTTGGCATATTTCACATTCCAAAACATAGTTTTTGGTCTGTTTCCTAATGCCAGGCCACCAATATCTTAGTTTCAGTAAAGATACTGTTGCAGAAATACCTGCATGGGCAGAGGCTATCCCTTCATGTGCTGCTAGGATTAGTCCTAATCTACGTTCCTTGTTTGGAATTACCCTATCCCCCACTCCAGGGATTCGAGCAAAAGGAACGTTGTTCGCATCAATTACATAAGAGTACTTGAGTGGAAACTTTTTTGGTAACGCTGCACCACTGCCTTTGCTCGTAGCATTGACAGCCAACAATATCTCACTGTCTATTCTCGTTTTTGAATGAGTGATCGCAGCTCCGGAAGCCGTCTGAATAGCCCCCTTTGCGGCTTCGTCAGCCAATGAATTCCCTGCAACGTGAACGCCATCACGTTGATGACTCAGCGTGTGTATCACGTGAGCCTTTGGTAGTTCGTTTTTTAACTGAACTACTTGTTCCCAAAGCGTTTTATGCTTTATTGTGCCACCTTTTGCATCTTTGAACCCATTTTCAAGCCAATTTTGTATATATTCATTATACGACTGAACGCAGTAGAAAGAATCGCACACTATTAGTGTGGGGAATTCGCGATCTGTACTTTCAAGTGCCAGTTTGAATGCTTGTAGTTCAGCTCGCTGAGCTGTGCAATCTCCTAGAGATTGAGGGGCATATTAGCAAGACCGGCGATAAAATTATCGCCATTTTAGCGGCAGGAAACTGCCGCTAAAGCGGCGATAATGGGCTTGGTAATATGCGTTATAGAATTCCAATAGAAGCCCAGGTTAGATGTGCAGGACATCTAACCTGGGCTCTATTGAATTCTATAACGCATATTAGCAAGCCCATTATCACCGTTTTAGCGGCAGTTTCCTGCCGCTAAAACGGCGATAATTTTATCGCCGGTCTTGCTAATATGCTCCTGAGTTTTAGTGACCATTGGTCTGAAGTTACCATTGCGCATGAGACCTTTAACGATTGCGCACGCTGCACTGTAAGCTTGCCTACTCCCTGTAGCGGGTTGTGCGGATCCATCAGTGTAAATTATGAATTCGTACTGCTCGAGAGGCAAAATTTCAGTGGGCAGAGGACATTCATGTTCATATTGCAGGAATGCTTGTGTTTTTAAATCAGGATCAAAAACATATTCAACATCTGTTGCAGCAAGAGAATTAACCCATTGTATCCATCTAGGATGTAAAGCTTTAGCATTTGGAATGCTCGCTTTAGTAACCGCCTCTAAGGCCGGTACTGGGGTTACGACAATAATGCGTTTCCCTTGGGCTAGAGCTCTTTCTTTTGCTATAGCGGTTTGAACTGCTGTCAGTATTTTTTCTGTTGAAGTGAAGCGCATTTCTGCTTGTGTATACAAATGAGATTTGTATGCTATTGGTACTTTTTCACCCTCATTAAATGTTAAGTAGGTGAATCCGCATTGACCCGAAGGTGTTAACTTATGCGTGTTTGTAAGTGGTTTGTTGCTAACATGTTAGCTTGGAGTGAACACAAAATTTCTGTGTGTTCCTGTATCCAATGTTTGATTGAAAACTCAGGTTTAATTGATTCCCTTTCTGCGTAATTTAGAATGTAAGTTCTTCCAAAATTTTGGAAACCCAATATAGATTGTAAATTTTTCAGCATTTTTGAAGATTGGAGCAGTGCACACTTTTCTAAAAAGTTAGCTGAAGCAGCAGTATAATAAACATGCTTAAAAACATATAACCAATTCCCAAAAGTGAACTTTGACAATTAAATATTAAGCAATGAGAGAGGTGATGATTTTGGGGTCCCCCTAACCTAGGGGGAGGACCAAGCAGATGCCTTGAACACAAAAAGCATATCATGTGAACGATTCAGTGGTGGTCCCTTCCTCCTAGGACCACCCCAAGCACAGTTATGGGCAACAATACAATCCCAACCAAAGGCCCTGCAAAGCATTATGGGACGAGATTAGCAGTGGTCAGTGAATATTATAGTGTCCAATATCAAAATAATTCTACAAAGAGCTGCAGTTCAACTAGTCGTTACTAGATGTCCCTCACGAGTCAAATGCAAAAGCATTGAAATTATTAATACATCAAGCTGCAGTTCAACTAGTCGTTACTAGATGTCCCTCACGAGTCAAATGCAAAAGCATTGAAACCCTTTCATGAAGCTTTTGCATTTGACTCGTGAGGGACATCTAGTAACGACTAGTTGAACTGCAGCTCTTTGTAGAATTATTTTGATATTGGATACTATAATATTCACTGCCAATCTTGTCCCATAATGCTTTGCAGGGCCTTTGGTTGGTATTGTATTTTTGCCAATAACTGTGCTTGGGGTGGTCCTAAGAGGATGGGACCACCACTGAATCGTTCAAAAGATGTGCTTTTTGTTTTCAAGGCATCTGCTTGGTTCTCTCCCTAGGTTAGGGAGGATCCCAAAATCATCACCTCTCTCACTGCTTATTAATTTATATTTTGCACTTTTGTGAAATAACTATATGCATTTTTAGCATATGAAGACAGATATTTATTTTATCTTAATTTGTACTGTGCAAGATGTCTTTGGCAATTATTGTACAGTGCAGTTAAGCACACAGCTGTGCAATTTGCATAGCTACATGAAGTTCAAAATGTACTTCGCGTAGCTACGTGTAGTGTATTACGCAAACTACGCTAGTAACTCTTACTCTTGCTGAGAATAACCCCGGGCTGTTCTTGAATCCTTGTGGGAGTCGACAAAATTGACACTGGGTCCCCATTATTGAGAAAGCTGTTAAGTACCTGCTTTCAGGTGCTATGTTCTGACAAAAGAAACCATTTGAAATGCCTAATGTGGTTTTGTATTTTTTACGCACAATGTTATTCGTTAATGCTGTACTATGTGCATTTTGCACTGCAAATGTTTTAGAACAAGTGTTTAAGTGTCTGTAATCCAAAACTAGACAATATGTATGATCTGGTTTGGATACAGGAAACAAAGGATTGTTCATTGAGGAGGTGCATGTTTCAATCACCCCTTGGTATTCAAGTTGATCTAAGATCTCCCTGACCTGTTTTTTAGCTTCTTGCTTTATTGGGTACTGCCTTTGTGCAGTAGGTTCATTTTTTAGATGTATTTTATGGTGAGGTGAGTCCTCATCCCATCCTACATGATTTTTGTATAATGCTGGGGCCTGGGCTACTGCCCATTTCCTGGTATAAGTATATTTTAGGTGAATTGGAATATGGTTGGAGAAGGCAGGCATAATAATGTCCTCGCCATGTGGGCACTCCCTGACAAATTGTGGTGGCCAGTCTTTTTCTGCTAGAAGTATATCATAACCCCTTGAAAGTTTTTCCCAAAAGAGTGTTTTCACCTTTCTTGGTATGTCTCCCTCCATCCGGAGTGTTATTTCATATAACTTTTGTGGAGTACTAACCCTGGTGTCTACAGTTTCAACTGTGATGTACTCATTCAAGTCCACTATCTCCAGAAGTTCCTTCAGGTTCTGGCGAGCTATTGTGACTTCTGCTGCACTGTCCAGCATTGTCTGAGCCCATTCTCCGTTCTTGAGTTGTGTTCTCAGTATCCTCGGCATGTCTGATCTTCAGACCTGCTACCTTCTTTTTTGAGAATTGAGGTTTTGATTTATTTTTCTGAACGTGTTTGTCGTCTTTTGATTTCACGCATTCTTCTCTATGTTCTGACCATCCTCTTCTTTCCGATGTCTGTGACGATATCTGAAAGGTACGAGAGGAACGTGTATCAGTATCTTGATATCTGTCAGGCTTTCTTAAATTATCCCTATTCCTGAGGTTATACCTCCTTTCAGAGGGCTCCTTTTGAGGAGACCTACCTCGGGATTGAGAACGTTTCTCGATTGAATTTTGTTTATTAGTTTCCCACTTCTTTTTAGAAGATGTAGGAGTTTGTTTAATAGAGTCCTTTTCAGGACTCTCAGATAGTTTTGGTTTCAATGGTCTTCCATCCAAACTATCTCTGCCTAATTCTGCATAAGATTGTTCTATTATTCTGGGTAGTTCTGTTTGATGTTCTGTTACATCAAATTCCCTTAATCGTTGGCGGATCGCCACTGATGCTGCCTCCCCTTTAATATTAGATAATATTATTGTTGAGACCTGGTCGAAATTTTTCAGTCATTTCATACCTAAATTTAGAGCAGGCTCTGCCCCGTATTCATTTTGAATTTGTTTCAGGACATTTGGTATTACTGCAATTGATGGAATACCATGTGTTTTAGTATAGATGGCAGCAAAGACTGAGCCCCAAGTGGTGCAGTCTTCTAGTTGTGGTGTGATGTGATCCCCATTGGTAAACAGATTGTTAGGAATGGATTCTGTGTTTCTCATACGGGCTAGTATTCGGAAATACTGCTTCGATTTGAGTAATTTTTTGAGCTATCCAGAGTGGAATTTGCTCACGTTTTGTGGGAATTTTATCCATGACTGCGTATAAAGTCTGTGGTGTAATTTTTAGTGTATTCCCCTGTTGAGGGGCTTGATTTGGAATGGTCAATTGTGGTTGGACTGTGAAAGTCCGCATGACATATTGGACCAATTGTCTGTAAATTTGTATTAACTCTTGTAGTTGAGTAAGTAATTCCTCGTCTGACATTATATCGAGGTCAGGATGAGGAGTGTAGCCGGCTAGAATCGGCCATGTTGCTCCTGGTCTACCTAGTGGACCGAGCCTGGTAATGTTTCTGTGATGTTTTAGGGCACCTTTAAACCAGAGCTGATGCTCCTGGTATGTTAGTGGAATTTCAATATCCTCGAAAGGAATATATTCCTCTGGTGGTTCATCTTCTTTGTAGAAGTGAAACAGTTTTGTTACTGGATTTGATTCTGGGAATACTATCCATTAATAGAATACCTCTGTCTGAAAGGATTCATGTGCCTCTATCACGAAAACTGCTCTACCGTCTCTTGGTGGTAGGCTGTGTTTTATAAGTTTTAGAGTGATGGCTCTTCTTAAGTTTGGATGGATGTCTATAACACCCTCCTCGGTTTCATTTAAACCTGTAAAGTTAAAAGCTGTTACGACTGGTTGAGCCGCAGCTACATCGTTCTCTGTGTCATTGTCCCCGTGTATGGACATTTGTTTTTTGAAAAATGTAGAACAAGTTTCAAGGAAACAAAAGATAAGGTGCACAATATTTTGGAACACTATCCTTCAAACTTGATTAAACCAAAATAGCTAATATACAGGGGTTTTGTCCTAATTTAGCTTTAGCGGATATTTAACCTTACCCACTCCAGACGTCTTATGGAGTATGTGAGTAGGAGTCTCTGAGAAAAAAGCACGACTGAGTTACTCAGTATCTAGCATTAAATTACTGCCTTAGCAAACATTTGGGCGCCATGTAGTGTAGTTCCGATTTCCCTAATAGGCTCTTCACATTGGAATAATATACACTATAGGCTTGACATAGGACTGAGATCAGTATGTCCCTATAGCATCAAGTATATTAAACTTAATTACTTTTGCCAGCTAGCTCAGAGACCACTAGAAACTCCTTGAAAACAAGAAGAGAGTAGTTTCTAGCAACCCCATCAAGCAGCAGTATAATCAACACCTACAAATGCTTTCATAAAACAATTGTCTATGCTTAAAAAGCATATAACCAATTCATAAAAGTGAACTTTGACAATAAAATGCCAACCAATGAGAGAGGTGATGATTTTGGGGTCCCCCCTAACCTAGGGGGAGGACCAAGCAGATGCCTTGAACACAAAAAGCATATCATGTGAATGATTCAGTGGTGGTCCCTTCCTCCTAGGACCACCCCAAGCACAGTTATGGGCAAAAATACAATCCCAACCAAAGGCCCTGCAAAGCATTATGGGACGAGATTAGCAGTGGGCAGTGAATATTCTAGTGTCCAATCTCAAAATAATTCTACAAAGAGCTGCAGTTCAACTAGTCGTTACTAGATGTCCCTCACGAGTCAAATGCAAAAGCATTGAAATTATTAATACATCAAGCTGCAGTTCCACTAGTCGTTACTAGATGTCCCTCACGAGTCAAATGCAAAAGCATTGAAACCCTTTCATGAAGCTTTTGCATTTGACTCGTGAGGGACATCTAGTAACGACTAGTGGAACTGCAGCTCTTTGTAGAATTATTTTGATATTGGATACTATAATATTCACTGCCCACTGCTAATCTCGTCCCATAATGCTTTGCAGGGCCTTTGGTTGGGATTGTATTTTTGCCAATAACTGTGCTTGGGGTGGTTCTAAGAGGATGGAACCACCACCGAATTGTTCAAAAGATGTGCTTTTTGTTTTCAAGGCATCTGCTTGGTTCTCTCCCTAGGTTAGGGAGGACCCAAAATCAACACCTCTCTCACTGCTTGTTAATTTATCATTTTCACTTTTGTGAAATGACTATATGCATTTTAGCATAGAGATATTTATTTTATTTTGTACTATGCAAGATGTTTTTGGTAATTATTGTACAGTGCAGACAAGCACACAGTTATGCAAGTTGCATAGCTACATGTAGTTTAATATGTACTTGCTACAAGATGATAGATGCTTCTCTAAGCTAGTTTTACCCCAATGTACCTAATCTAGTCTATGTGTAGGGAAAGGTAAGAAGTAGATAGAGTATTCTCTAGTATGGTATATTGAGAGTATGTTAAGTCTAGTATGCCAAGAGTGCCTCTAGGTTCTTGTCAGCTCCATGATTCGTTGAGAATGAGAGAGGTGGGAATCTTTTTCTGGACTCGAACTCTAACACCCCGGAAGGGAGTCAGAACACTGGAAGCTGGATTCTTCTGCGAGCAAGGATGACAGCGTCTTCTCAGTGCGTCAGGCCGGGATACGGGCTCCTCTGAAGTCGAGGTCTCCTCTAACTTGCTTGGGCAAGGGAAGGTATATTTATACCTGGTAGGTGTCTTGGAATGTTAGCATTGACGTGAAGTCGGACAGAGGAAGACGTCAGGAATGAACCCTTAAGGTATAGCGGTTGGTACATAATTGATGAGTTCTTGGAGAAATCAATAATCCTGTGCTAGGGGAACTCCCAAGAGCTTAAGGGTCTGGTTTCTAAGAACTCGTTGTGACGTTAGGGTGGACGGATGTCGGTGACCATGCCTGCATTTGGAGTGCACGGCTAATGCCTAAATAAGGACTGGTAATCTATGCCTTTATAAGGGCAATGCGAATTGTGCCTATGTAAGGACATGTTTCAGGAAAACCTATATACGGACACCTAAAGCGGAATACAACAACCCCACAGGAAGAACACAGAAGATCATCCTCCCTCTACACCTCGCTCCCTAAGAACATCACCTGCGGTGTACTTCAGGGCTCTGCCCTCAGCCCAACGCTCTTCCATGTATACATGACACCCCGAGCTAACATAGTCAGGAGCCACAGATTTAACATCATCTCCTATGCCGACAACACCCAACACATTCTCTTTCTGGCAAATGACCCAACAACCATCAAAGACAAGTTCCAAAGATGCATGAAGGATGTGGCTATCGGGACGAAAAGCAACTGTCTTAAACTTAACTCAGACAAGACAGAAGTACTCATCTTTGGGAAAGGCAAAGGCACCCTATGGAACAACGAGTGGTGGCCACCTGAGCTGGGCCCTACCCCTAAACCCACTGAACATGCCCGCAACCTCGGCATCATTCTCGACAGCCAGCTATCTATGAAGAAGCAGGTCAGCGCTGTTTACCCTGCTTGCTTCTTCACCCTCCGAATGCTCAGGAAGGTCTTCAGATGGCTCCCCCCGACACCAGGTGATCTATCACACAAGCGCTCATCACCAGCAGACTCGACTAATGCAACTCCCTCTACGTAGGAATCACCACCTAACTCATGAGGAAACTCCAGACCATCCAGAGTACAGCTGCCAGACTCATCCTCGACCTCCCCAGACAGACGAACATCACTGCTCACCTCAGGAAACTCCCACACTTACAAAGCACTACACAATGAAGAACCGGCGTACCTCAACAAATGAGTAAACTTTCACCAACCCACCAGGGAGCTTTGTTCCGGATCCCTCTCCCTAGCAGCCACCCAAAGGCATCCACCAAGCAAACAGAAGAGGCTCCTCCTTCTCCCAGCTGGAGGCTAAGACTTGGAACACCCTTTCCCTGCACCTCAGAGCCTCACCATCGCTCCAGCAGTTCAGGAAGGACCTCAAGACCTGGATGTTCAACCAATAGGTATAGGCAGCATGATGCCTACTTGACCCAAGTCGGTCAGAGTGGGCATTGCGCCACCATAAATCATGGGCTGCACTGACTGTGCCCAACTGCTGCTTCAATAGCCCCATGCATCATGGTTCCACCAGCAATTCAGGTCTCTGTCTGTTGTGGCTGGCGTGGGCAGATGCAAATGTGCTCTTGTCAGCTGACATCTCGGGTCAGATAGGACTTCGCCTGCCCTCCAGCCCTGACAGAAGTTCTGCATCCGTCTCACGTATAGACAGACACAGTGACAGTCACTGACTGTCACTGAAAGGCTTGGGTCAGTGCAGGCTTTGACAGGAAATTGAAATTAAAACATCCTGCTGCCCAGCCCGGTCCCCCAGAAATTGCAGCAGCCGCCGGTGGAATTAAATGAAAGGACCTCCGTGACATCCTCTACACATGCTGCCCTCCCCTGCTCATGGAGGCGATTGCTGGGGACTGAGATGATGAGAGCGGGTGCAGAGTGTCTAAAGATGCAGGGCACAGCTCAGAAGACAGCGTACCATGCCATGCACTCTCACCGTGACTTCAATCTACAG
The DNA here is from genome assembly GCA_963921515.1 of Calotriton arnoldi. Taxonomy (NCBI): domain Eukaryota; kingdom Metazoa; phylum Chordata; class Amphibia; order Caudata; family Salamandridae; genus Calotriton; species Calotriton arnoldi. The sequence goes on along the minus strand of CAWUFW010000949.1, from coordinate 616,638 downwards.
CTGCAGATTAGATGCAACGCAGTACTCTACTGTCTGCAGAGAAGAGTGCGAGCATCGTTTCTGTCACTGTGCCAGCCTGCCCTCTCTGGACCGGCAACTGACTCCTGTCTCCAGCACATCACAACACTGTCAGAGCAGCTGTCTGCAGTGAGAGTGACTCCACAGACTGCAGCTACAAGTACCAGCCCAAGGCAGCAGGCATTATTTACCCAGCACAGTCAGTGACTCCGTTGGTAAGTCAAACATAATGTAGTGTTCAATGCTACGCTGGAGAGAGATCGAAGTTTTGTCTAGTGCAAGATTTGACTCACCAGTAGCAAAGAGAGTTAACGTGCCTGCTGCAAAGAACATGCATTCTACATAGCACAGAACTGAGGGGCATATTAGCAAGACCGGCGATACAATTATCGCCGTTTTAGCGGCAGGAAACTGCCGCTAAAATGGCGAAAATGGGCTTGCTAATATGCGTTATAGAATTCCAATAGAAGCCCTGGTTAGATGTCCTGCACATCTAACCTGGGCTTCTATTGGAATTCTATAACGCATATTAGCAAACCCATTTTCGCCGTTTTAGCGGCAGTTTCCTGCCGCTAAAACGGCGATAATTTTATCGCCGGTCTTGCTAATATGCCCCTGAATTTTATGTGGACAGCTCAGTGGGTTACTGCTTTTGTCACAGAGGTCCTTTTGTTACCTGCAATTTATAAATACTAATTCTGATCCACTCAGTGATTTAAAACAGTCATCAAAGACCTCAGCTGCATATAAAGTGCATAGTATAGGTTAAAATGTTATATGTTTTCACCACTCTTTCATTATCCTAATTTTGCTAAAAGGGGTTAGTTTGGATCGAAATGCATTCTTATTAGCAAGCCAACCCCAAACACTGTGGTACATTTTCAATCCTGAGTTTGTGCTTTTTCAGACCAAACACTCTTAAAATATACTGCCTACTAGTATGGACATGTGATTCATACACCTTGTAATCCTCACTGTTTTATATAACGTTTCCTGGAATGATTTACTCACATATGATTCATTGTCTCTGTAAATTGTGTCTGTGGTGTAAAGTGACACCCTGCATTGGCATGAGCAGCACTATAAAACAAATTAAATGTTTTTTTGTGAGAGAGGGTCTATATAGAGATGAGGGGTACTGTTGGAGAGTAGTAGTAAGAGAATCTGTGGAGAAGGAGGTCATGGGGGAGCCTAAAAAGACTGTTGCATCGGGCACCACCTGTGCTAATGCCGGCCCGGAGAGAGTGCGTCACTGTTGTCTGTCACTGTGCTGTTTGACATTGATAGTTTTGTCCAGTTGGGAAGGTGATGTACTCGGTCTTGACTGTATGTACATATGGACTTTAATAGTACATTGCTTATTCTATAACGCAAGTGAGTGAGTAAGTATTTTTAGTATTTAGGTGCGTTTGTGTTTGCAAATGTGCACAGGACGTTAATAAATGACTGCCTATGAAAGACGTGTTTATTGCTTATCATGGTTACACATTGTTTTACTGTACGAAGAGCTTACGAGGCTCTAGGTTAGTGCCCTTCTATTTCAGGTGCTTTGCAGCAGTGTCATGATCTTCTTAGAGTTGCTCTTTGCTCAAATAGGTGTTATTTCTGATATTTATCTGTTTCCATAGACTTCATTGCTTTATTTTGCTGGAGAGTCACATTATACCTGTACCAGGTATACGTTTAAAGCGACAAGCAGTGAAATATACAACTTTTCACTGTGTCACTCTAGAAGTTGACTGTGTCAAAAGGGCTTTTCACATGGGACTCACCCCTCAAGTGAAAAGGGTTTTTAACATGGGGCTCACCCCTCTAGTCAAAAGGGCTTTTAACATGGGGCTCACCTCTGTGTTCTGAAGCATTGCTGGAATTGCATCAGACACTTGCATGCATTTGCACTGCATAGTTCTTGCAAATATGTCCCCAAGTGTCACACACTTGACAGCTGAATGTCGCTCATAAATTCACTGAAACTATGAAAATGTCACACCAAAGCAATCTGAAACCTTGTCAGCTATATATGACCACCGATACGTTAGGGTAAATATTAAAAACTGATGTGTTATCTGAAGGCAGCAAGAGCTGAAAATGTTGAATAATGTGTTTTCCACCCATAATAATACAAAAGGGTGCAAATTGTGTTGGGTATGCAAATAACTGTTCCCATGAGGCACAGGGTCAGACTGATTTGCATATGGCCATGTCTGAACTGGGGTGGCGGAGTGAGCTAAAGAATGATGATGGATTAAACCCAGATCAGTTGACTGGGGGTGAGTGCTTGCAATGTTCAACACTCCGTCCATCATCCCCTTTGGTTTTGCTATGTTTGCCCTAAGTTGGCAGGGTATGCCCAGACGTGGGTCCCTTGCTCATTTTGCCACTGGATTCAAGATAGCCTGGCTGATGACGGCTGTGTAAGCCAGAAACCTGTCCCAGGATGCTTGTTTCTGGTCCAGGGAAGACATGGCTTGGCAGAGCATGCTGGACTGTTCCCATGAGGCACAGGGTCAGACTGATTTGCATATGGTCATGTCTGAACTGGGTGGCGGAGTGAGCTAAAAAATGATGATGGATTAAACCCAGATCAGTTGACTGGGGGTGAGTGCTTGCAATGTTCAACACTCCGTCCATCATCCCCTTTGGTTTTGCTATGCAAATAACTGCAAAGGATCCTGGGTATATAGAAAGGACAGAAGAGCATGAGTATGGCAGCGCCGTTGCCTGCACTGTCTCTCGATGGAATAACCCGGTACACAAGTGCTGTAGTGACTGTAGGAATGTATGCAGGCAACACTTCCAGTACAAAAACTAGGGGCATATTAGCAAGGGCACTATCGCCGATTTAGCGGCACTTTTTGCCGCTAAAGCGGCGATATTCATATCGCCCTATCAGCAAACTGTCTCTAACAGCAGTTAGCGACAGTTTGCGGGCATTAGCGCCCGTTTTTTTACCGCTTTGCATGTCAGCGATATTTATCGTTAATGACATGCAAAGTGGGCATTCCCGACGAACAAACCTGGGAAACACCCGCTAACAGGCCTATCGCCTATTAGCAAGGTGGCCATGGCCCCGTTAGCGACGTGAAAAGTCGCGCTAACAGGGGTCATCGCCATTTATTTAACACCTGCAATTAGCAGGTGTTAGCCATACCTGACATGGGGGGGTGGATTATGCTGATATGACCACAGGGTCGTATCAGCAAGGTGTTCTCCCTTCTCCATCGCTGGTTTTTCAGCGATGTTGGCCCATTTCCCCCGCTATCGCTGGAATATTCATCGCCATAGCGCTAATCGTTGCTAATACAGCGTTAGCGTGGCGATATATTCCAGCGATAGCCGGCGATAAAAATAATCACGCTAAGCAGGGTTAGCGATGATTATCGCCTCTTCTTGCTAATATGCCCCTAGGCTTCAATGATTTTCCCACTTTGTGTGCTGTACAGTCCACTGTAATGGGACTGGTTACTAGATGTCCCTGTAGTCTGGAAAGCCAAATGCATTACCAGAAGTTGTTACAAGATGTCCCTGTGGAGTCAGCAACACAACAAGCTTTTATTGACGTATCAGACTAAAATATGAGTATTGCTGAATCTTGATTTACAATTTTTTTCCTATATTCTTGAGGTATAATGTATACAGTCTATAACAAAGAAGGAGGGGAACATAGTTTGCATGGTCTGCGTGCTGCGTAGAGGTGGTTTTGGCAATATTAAGTCTTCTTGTATGCCCCATTGCTTTTGGGTGTCTTACACTGACACACATGGCAAGTATTTCTGTTACTATTTCTAGGTGTCCATGCTGATTTGACTTTGCTCTGGAATTTGTGTTCACTTCAGATACAGTAAATTATCACCTTTTGCAAAAAACACGTACTCATAAGATGCAGGTAACAAACTTCACAACAAAAGCACAAGCTACCCCTGTGAATGGAAAATGCCACATTAGTCAAAATATATTTACTCCTGTGTCTTCATCAATGTGCTCCTTTTCCCAATCACCTTTTGGTTCCTGGAGTAACAGAGAAGAAATATTGTTAGGTGTCCTTCTGGGGCAAACCAGGAGAGCTTGGGAACCCCTTCAGATAGCCACATGTCCTGGTCACTGTCTTCGTCCAATCCATCGATAACCGTGTGGTCATGCAGGAGGCCCTAGATGATTTTGCGGCAGGCCAGGGTCAATGTCTCCTTTTTCCCTAATAGCAGGAAATATCTATAAAACAGAAGAGCATCTTTAACACAGCACAGGTGCTTCCAGCAGCCATTGGAGATCTCAGGGTGTGTGCATCCCTGGGAACAAACTATGCATTACGAGCAGTCCACAGTGATTTTTATCACGGCTATCAGGGCCACAAGCTCTGTGCTTAGGAACTATAGTGTTGTAGCCATGTGGGCTTATAAATCACTTGGGTACTATTTTCAACTGCCCCTTGCCTTGTGTGGGAGTTACCTATATTGCCTCCCTGACATCACAGTGTTGCCCAAATCATTACTCTGATGCACTGAGGTGTGGCCATTTTAATCTCCCTTCCTCTCAGATGTGGTGGAAATGAGCATTTGAGGGAGCTAGAGGTACCTTGCATTGATAACAGAGAAGATGAAAAAGACCAAAGAAGAGAAAGACGCAGATGCCACAGAGAATTCTAGTACTGAGAGCGATTCTAGTGGCAATCTCTTAGACGCCTTGTCATATGCGCGTCCACCACCTTATGCTGCCCGGACCACAAATCAGGATAGTGCTGCTGATAGCAGTACTGCTGCCACATCCCCAATTGACCCGAATTCAACACAGGCTGAAGGGCCACCTCCAAGTCTTCTTGCCACAGTTGCACCTATTGCGACAGCTACTACTGTGGCTGCCCCTGTTGCTCCTGCCCTTGGTGGGTCCATTTCTGGGCCAGTGCCACCACTGTCACACCAGCTCTAACTTTGTCTGTTATTGTTGAGCCTGCCCCATGAAATCTTGCCCCAATTCCTTCAGTTCCAGGAACTGTAGGTAGAATGACTGCGACTCACCACAAAATGTCCAGAGCTTGAGAACAGGAGGGACACTTGGCTTTACGACACAAGTTGCCCAAGGTGGCATGGGATGTTTCGAAAATTGAACTTTACCTCCATGCTTTAAGGAGTTTCCAGAGAGCCGACGGACAGGAGACTCTGATTCGTCAATCCAAAATCAATTAAGATTAGTCCCTTAGATGTGCCAAATTTGAAAGTAGAATTGGAGCAGATTATCAGAGGGTGTTTTGACTTTTCACACCTGAATCTGTACTAAGAACACAAGTTAATATCTGTATATCTGAGTAAGGAGAGCACTAGGGGGCATATTTACAAAGAAGTGACAGAGCGCGGCGTTAGCCTTCTTGGCTTAACGCAGCGCTCCGCCACTTCTGAAACGCAGGGCTGCACCATATTTACAACAATGCGGTGCAGCCCTGTGTTTCCGCCTGAGCTGGCATTAATTTCAGCTGCCTATCGCCAATGCAGGCACCCTTGCACCATTCCCCACAATGCCTGCATTGTGGGGAATGATTGTTTATGTAAAGGAAGGTGTCCCTTCCTGCACATAAACAATCTTAAATGGCGATTTGTAACTTCTATGTGTGCTGCTTTGTGCAGCACACATAGAAGTTGCAACTCATCATTTTTATCCACATAGCACTGGACAGCTCCATCCCTTTACTTCAAGCAGGCGTAAGGAGTGATGTAGGGCTTTTCACATAGGACTCGCCAATGGGTAATGACACATTGCTGGCGTTGCGTCATTTATCCAACACAGTACAGCAATGCGTCATTATTGCTCCACTAGTTTCGTCAGGATTCCTGATGTAGTTGTTAAATCCTTGCGTCATGGAGCTCAGTATTGTAAATAAGGCGCATCCATGGTGTCGCAAGGATAGCGCTATGAAAAGTGTTGCATCAATGTTTTTGCCAGAGACGCCACTTTTCATAAATGAGGCCCATACAGTATAGGGAGAAGGGCAAGGTCTTCAGAATCCAAGACCAGGTCAAATGAACAGGCAGCAGCAGTGCAAACATCTCACACAATGAACAAGTTCAGCATGGGCATAAGCAGTGTAAGTTTCCTTTACACTGAACAGGTACAGCACAGACAGGAGCACTGCACACTTCCATGACACAAAAGCAGTAGAAGGGGAAGTTCTTCTCACACAAAAGGCAGAAGAGGGACATCAGCTGTGAAAATAACTCGGACACTAAATAAAAGAAGTTATGCTAGCCTCTCTAACACAAAACAGGCACAGCATTGTAAACAGCAATGTACATCTTCTTAACAACAGTGGTACAGCCTGAGCAGAATCTGTACACGTCTCGCCTGCAAAAATATGACAACTATGGCAGTTACGGAACCTCCCACACTAAGGAGCTTATTTACAAGCCCCTTGCACCGCTGGTGCGTCACGTTTAACATGGGAAAATGGTAGATAAGCCCCTAAGCAGGTACTGCACTGGGAGCAAGCAGCAGTGCATGTCTCATTCACAAAAATAGCATAGAATGAGCTGTAGCTAGTCACGCCTTACTTACAAAACGTCAGGTACCAGATGGTCAGTAGAAATGAAATTACCTCAGGAACAGGAGCACTATGGGCGGCAGGTGTAACCGAACTTAAGGGGGCCCGTGCAAAGTACATGGAAGGGGCCCCCACGCTCTGGACCCAGTCAGGAGCTCTCAGGGCAGGGGTCTGCCGCCTGTGCACAGTGCTGGCAGGGGTGCCCTGGAGCTCGGGCCCCCCTACACCAAGTGGGATCCGGGGGACTATTGTTATGCCACTCCGACAGCTATGAGAGAACATGTGTGCACATCAGCTAAGTGGATCCACGTCCATTTAGACAGTTGTGGGGTTTTATCCAAATGACTTTACAAATGGGAACTTTGTAATCACATTCTGAAGGCAAATAGAAAAGTATGAAACCCGCCACGAATCCCAGAATGCAGAGTAGCTTTCAATAAGCTAGTAAAAATTGAAAGATGTGTTCTTTGACAAGGAGCGAGTGATATAGAGAGTGTGTATGTCAATACAGCTCTGCCGAATGTGTTGCATTTATTCTCCATGGTTAGAAAATGATCCAGTGACACTGAGCAAAGGCTTGGACTACATAAAATGCACCTGGATTAAGCTACTTGAAATAATGGTTAGGTGCTCAGTTTTAAACTATAGAATTATTGGGCAATCTTTGACACATGCACGATAGTGTGAGCCCGACATATAACATAAAAGACGTTATTTTTATGTAATTAAGGCCACGGTATTAAAAAGAACAAAAACAATTGTTGGAAAGTGGTTTATTAGTAGTGATAAGTAGGGACCTACCATTAGTAATAAGGCAACAAACACAATAAAAGGTTCAGTCACAGTCTCAATAAATTATTCCCTTGCTCAACCCATGGTAGCTGGCAACGAGCAGGCGGGTTTAACTTATGGAATTTTTTCCAAAAGTTGTTCCAAAATTCTCCAAACTTCTGGAACCTCTTCCAGAAGGTCTCCTTGAGGGTTCAAAGTGTCCACAACATCAATCTAGGGGTCTAGAATCTCTGATATGGTCCTTGGGATGTTGGGACTACAATTCCCACAATGCACCTGGCCAAATCCTTAAAAGTCCACTGGACACACTCCCGGATAGGGACTTCTTAGTATAGATGATGCAGGTGGGCTCAGTTAACCTGTAGCTTGCAGGGAGTCCACTCCTTAATCCTTCTTGAAGCAAGGCAAAGTCCTTAGGGCTGTAGTCCCAGAATGTGCAGCAGGTGCAGTCCTAAAGAGTGCAGACCTTTGGGGTGCAGATCAAGGTTCCAGCATGGCAGTCCTTCTCCTCCTTGTGGTTTCAGGCAGCAGATCTGAGTTGCTTGGCAACTCTTCCATATTTATGCTGAGTACCTGGGCGTCAAGCAGGGAGGCACCCCTGACCAATTGGATGCAGGGTGCTACCCAAGTGTATGACCACTTCCTCCAAAGTGTGGTATATTCTTGTCCCAGAAAGCGCCATACTTCCAAAAATCTCTCCTGAAGAGTTAGGTGTGGCTAAGTCAACCCAATGGCGTGGCTAAAATTCTGTAGCCCTCCCCTTCCAGCCCCTTCACTAATCTAATTACAGGGGCTCATGGGTGGCTGGGGGCGCAGAATGTGGGGGTGAACCTGTGCTGTCCCAAAGTGTCATTCTCCCTTTGAAGACCAGTTTGGTGACCCCACCCTTTTCCTGCTCTCTGCTTCTGCAGTTTCAGTTCTCCTCTGACAGGAAATCCTTTGTCTCGAATCAGGCCACTTCACACCTCATTAAAACAGCTTGTCTCAGCCTGGCAGAGGCTGGCCAATCAGGATAGGGCAGCTGTAAGGCTGGATTTTGGCTTACAGAAAAGAAAGGTCTATAACTTTTTTTATGTAATAGTTATTAGAAATCTAACAGTGGCAAGTTGTCAAATTTATCATTACTATCATTTTAAGTCCTTAAATGACATTTCTGGCTTGTTCCTTTCAATATTTATACTTAAATAAAATATTCCAATGTTAGCCTTTGGAGCTAGTTATCTACCATTGACAGTTTTTCCCTCACCAGGGCATATAAAACATCTTGTATAATGTCCCTGCTTATAGTTATATGGCCCCCTACCCCTCGCGCACCTAGTGGTGACTGGGCAACGGATATAATTCCACCACTTAGCAGAGTTAGCTACTGCACCCTCAACCCTTTGATAAAATACCTTTACATGCTGAAAAAGCATATAACCAATTCACAGAAGTGAACTCTGCAATATCCCAGGCAATGAGAGAGGTGATGATTTTGGGGTCACCCCTAACCTAGGGGGAGGGCAAACAGATGCCTTGAACACAAAGAGCATATCATGCTGAACGATTTGGTGGTGTTCCCATCCTTGGATACTATAATATTCACTAAACTCTAGAATATCGTCCCATAATGCTTTGCAGGGCCTTTGGTTGAGATTGTATTTTTGCCCATAACTGTGCTTGGGGTGGTCCTAGGAGCATTGGACCACCACCGAATCCTTCAGCATGATATGCTCTTTGTGTTCAAGGCATCTGCTTGGTTCTCCCCCTAGGTTAGGGAGGACCCCAAAATCATCACGTCTCTCACTGCGTATTTTTATTTTCACTGTTGTGAGTTGATTATATGCATTTTAGCATGTAAAGATAGAGTTAATTATTGTTCAACTAAATGTACTGTTTATTATGTTTTCATTTGCACTTTTGAGAGATAACTATTTATGTTTTAACATGTAAAGATAATTATTTGAAGTTTAACTAAAGATATGTGAGATTTCTGTGTTATTAATCCAGCATTACATTGAAAACCCAAGATTTCTGTTTTATTAATATGCATAACACGTAATCCTTTGATAAAACAACTTTACTTTTACATGCTAAAAAGCATATAACCAATTCACAAAAGTGAACTTTGAAAAATATCAGACAATGAGAGAGATGATGATTTTGGGGTCCCCCCTAACCTAGGGGGAGGACCAAGCAGATGCCTTGAGCACAAAGAGCATAACATGCTCAACGATTGTGGTGGTCCCATCCTCCTAGGACCACCCCAAGCAAAGTTATGGGCAAAAATACAATGCCAACCAAAGGCCCAGCAAAGCATTATTAGGTGAGATTCTAGAGTGCAGTGAATATTATAGTATTAGCTCTCAGCTGAGCCTGATAGCCTGCCCCTTGAGGAATGTTTTGATATTGGATACTATAATATTCACTGTACTCTAGAATATCATCCCATAATGCTTTGCAGGGCCTTTGGTTGGGATTGTATTTTTGCCCATAACTGTGCTTGGGGTGGTCCTAGGAGGATTGGACCACCACCGAATCGTTCAGCATGATGTGCTCTTTGTGTTCAAGGCATCTGCTTGGTTCTCTCCCTAGGTTAGAGAGGACATCAAAATCATCACGTCTCTCACTGCGTGCTATATTTTCATTTTTGTGAGATGACTATATGCATTTTTGCATGTAAAGATAGAGTTACTTGTTGTTTTGTCAAGGCTATGTGAGGTTTCTGTTTTATTAATGGGGCTGAAGAGTTACTTGTGCCAAGTTCGTTCTTCACCACCACCGGTAGTGGTGGGTAGTGGTGACGTATATGTAAAAATAAGGTAGATTACAACTTTGGAAGTACCTTTAATTTCTAAGTCAAAGTTGCATATAATTGTAATTATACCTAACCACCACATACCTTGAGCACTGGCCCTGGGTCTGGTAAGCAGAGCCCAGAGCACAATCAGAGTCAGTTGCAACCAGTAGCAATCAAAAAATGGGGGTCATCAGGGCCAAAAGGATGACTTTCTCACAACAATGTACTGTTGTCATCACTTACCTGGCCAGTTCTGTGCGCCTCTCGCTTCCTGCTTTGTAATAATCTCAGGGGGTTGGTGGGGTGGGGTGGGGTCTTCCACTCTCCAATGAGGGTTTCTGCGTCACACACACAGGCTCTGCCTGAAAGAGAAACTATCAGGTTGTGATTTTGTTTGTCCTCAGGCAGAATTCTGGCAACGCCAGCATACCGCACAGGGAAGCACAGTTTTGAAATGCAGTAAACACACATTTACAAGCAGACTTGCTGTGGGGCCCCATCAGATTTGGACGTCGAGGGCCTCCCGCTCTGCTGGGGTCTGTGGGAGTCTCGGTTACACCCCTGCTAGGTTAATGCAGGAATACACACACGCCATAGATGCTAAAGATTGCTATAGCTGTTCACATTTACCTGCTTCGGCTGCTGAGGATGTAACTTACCACCAAAGTCCACTTTCATATGGAATCACCTGTAGTATATTGCTTAGCTTATAGACAGAAAGACTTGAGTGTTATTTATCTAATTATAATCTTATTCTTTCAGAAGTTTCCCCTAATAAGAAATTTAACCCTTATCCATGAGCCGTAGATATGGAGACAGTTAGGTACTTCTTTACCAGGCAGCATCCATGGAACCTGACACATTCCCAGATTTACAATGTTTTGTAAAGCTGGGAATGCGTCAGAATCCTACACCTCCCCAGGGAAGGCGTAGGAGTGGAGCAATGAGGAGAAATGCTTTTATTTCTCCTCATTGTTTCCTGATGCCATCAATTATTGTTTTTTTGCAGGAAGGAACAATCATCCCCGTATTGCAGGCACCCTTGCAATATGACGCAATGATGTCTGCGTTGGCGCATGGCTACTATTTGTGCATTGACGCAGGGGAGAAGGACAGGAATGCGCCGTATCTTGTAGATACTGCACATTCCTGTCCTTTAATTTTGATGCACGGCAGCACAGCAGGAAGGCTTGCTACGCTGCAGTGCGTCAAAATATTGTAAATGAGGCCCTTAAATCGTAGCTATTTGGTCTATGGTCTTGCAAGATAAACTAGCTTTAAATATATTGTTAGCAAAGAAATGAGGAGTCTGTAAGATGCTGAAAGTGCAGCAATGCTGAATGTGCAGCACTGCTGTACTTACATCCCCAATAAGAGCTAATAGAGGAATTTGCGAAGAACATTTCTACGTTTAAGCCTGAATTAGAAGATTTAAAAACAGAGGGGCATATTAGCAAGACCCACGTTAAAATTATCGCCGTTTTAGCGGCAGGAAACTGCCGCTAAAATGGCGATAATGGGCTTGCTAATATGCGTTATAGAATTCCAATAGAAGCCCAGGTTAGATGTCCTGCACATCTAACCTGGGCTTCTATTGGAATTCTATAACGCATATTATCAAGCCCATTATCGTCGTTTTAGCGGCAGTTTCCTGCCGCTAAAACGGCGATAATTTTAACGTGGGTCTTGCTAATATGCCCCAGAGTGTTCTTGAAACCTTAGGTAATGGAATTTCTGCCATTGGACATGTCTTGGAAGTATTGGAAGTGGATTTGTAGGGACTGTATTAAGGCCTATTACTGGCATTTGCTTAGTTTGCATATTTGTTTTGTATATGGGATTTGGATGTTTGAAAGTAAGAAAGATAGCAGGGGAAAGGAGAAAACATAGAAAGGAAGAAATAGAAATGGAGGAAAGAAAGTATAAGGCTTACAAAGAGACAAAGGAGTTGCAGAACTCAAAACATAAAGTGTTGGGCTAAGCAGAGTAATGAGGTGTCATTGAAGGTTCATTTGTGTGTGGTGTGGGGGGAAATCAGAGGAGCATAAATTTATATTGTCAGAACTAACACATACAATGTGTGTGCATAATAAATTCATAAATTGGAATAGGTGACCACAGTTAGCCATTGCAAGCAGTATCCAAGTTCACATGCTGTACAACTAAAGTTAGGTATGCTTTTACTGCCATTTTGAATGTCGTATTTTACACTATTAGAGCTGAAAGGCCTGCACATTTCATTCCGCTTGTTTTGTACATTGTGTGTTTTGCATGCAGATGCTGTTTTCCAGATGCCTTTGTTAGCTAGAGAATAGTATATTGTTATGTATTAGATGACTGATAGTTAGATTCTCATCGAAAAGAAGATGTGCCAGGATGGGAGTGTGACTCGTGGGAAGAGATGACTGTATTAGACAGTCTGTCCGAAGTAACATCTCAAGGAAGTTGCAATGTATGGACCATTGTGTTGTCCTGAGAAAGACGGGAGTTCACCTGCTCCCAGGCCTTCAGGTGTGCTAAAACTCGAATTTAGCAAAAATGTATCGAGATGTTATGCGCTCCTTAGACTAGAGAGGAGATGCTTGCTGACTTCGACCTGAGAAGACCTTTCTTGCCTCTGCTAATCTCCACTGCCCAATTGCGAAAGCTTCCTGTCTAAGCATGCTTATTCTCTCATCAGCGATCTTTCCTTGGGTTCTGAAACTGACACCTTGCCTTATTTGTCTAACCGATTGCACAATTGCTTTATTTAGACTAGGGGATTTTCCTTCATGGAACACACTTTTGGGATATCCTATATGCTTTATGTTGTTATTGATCCTGTCTTATTTTTCATTATGCTAAAATATCAGCTTCTAGACCATTTAACATTGTAATGATGATGCTTAAATTCTGACTACTTAATGAATTAACAACACTAATTTTATTAAATGTTGTTAATAAATCTTTTACATTCATTACAATTCTCCTGGTCGCTTCCTGTGGAGACCCATTGGACTTCATTGTGTATGGAAATGTATTCAAATGATTGCTTCTATATTTCTCCCCACACCAACAAACAAAGGTCCATACGACCAGTGACGGGGTTTGTATGACGATTCCACCCGGTGTTTGAGATTCAAGAACCCCCGCTCCATCACTGCTGAGTCAATAGGGGCATCTTGCAACTGGTTATAGTATTGTACCCGTTGCTGCTGCCTCCAACATGAGCAATATAGCATGCATCACATAGGATTATAACATGCATCACATACATGTAAAATATATACTGAAATACATAACAATAATAAAAACTATGGGGCATATTAGCAAGGGCGGTATCACCGCTTTAGCGACACTTTTTGCCGCTAAAGCGGCGATATTTCTATCGCCCTATTAGCAAGCTGTCGCTAACAGCTGTTAGCGACAGCTTTATGGCGAAAGCAACCGTTTTGGTGCCGCTTTGCATGTCAGCGATAAATATCGCTAATGACATGCAAAGTAGGCGTTCCTGACTAACACGTCATGGAAACACTCGCAGGCACAACTTCGCCCTATTATCAACTCGGCCCCAGAACCGCGAAGCGATAAAAAAAGTCGCGCTAACCGCGATTAGCGCTGGAATTTAACACCTGCTAAAAACTTGACTTAACCATCTTGCCAATGGGAGGTGGATTGTAAGGTTAAGTCCTCACCTGCCTATTAGCAAGCTTTTCATTCGCGCAGTGAATTTATCGCTGGATTTCTCGCGCTATTGCTGGGTTTCGCCGCTATCACTGGATTTTTTATCGCCTTGGAGATAAGCGTTGATAAAAACGCATTATCTCCGTGATGAAATCCAGCGATAGCCGGCAATAAAAAAAACAGCGCTAAGCGCGCCTTGCGATAATTATCGCAAATCCTTGGTAATATGCCCCCAAATTTTTAACAACGATATTTTTGCAAACGATATTAAACAGTTCGATATTTTTAAAATCAATATTACTTACCTTATCGATATTCTTGCTGTCGACATTTCTGACCCACGATATTTATAACTCGATATTTGTGCAACTCGATATTTATGACTCGATATTCTGTCTTTGCACCCACACATACACCTACCATTCACAAGCACATACACACACACCTGCACACACCCCCATTCACAGCACGTACTCTGAAATGCACATACATTCATATATACACACATGCAAATGCACCATGTATGTTTTTTGACTAATATGACCTTTCCCCTTCGCTGGTAAAAGGTCAAAGAGATAGGTTCAAGTAAGTGTTTTTTGTGAACGGTGACATAAATTCCAGACAATAAAATTCTGCACGGACATCTAGAAATACCTGCAGAATACTTAGCTGTGTGCGATAGTATATGACACCCAAATGCTTAGTTGGTATTTACAAACCAAAGCAAGTCACGATTTGTGTTGGCTTGTGACCAAAAGTATGACAACATAGCCAATGCTCTGCTTGCGCTATTTTGCATCAAAAGGGCATTCCTGTGTATCCACCCATAGATTTTCACGCAAATACACATCTACAAACACTTATAGACATGGATTTGCACCAAAATCCTGCGCCTCCCTGAGGCTGCCATAACAAGGGGAAATGTTTTAATTTCTCCACTCGTTTGCCTCTTTGCGTTGCTGCATTCTGCAGCACAAATGCAAAGAGGAAATTGCCTTACATTATAGTTTTTGTGCACAAACACTATACTGACCACATCGCAGGCACCCCTGCTCTATGGCATAAGTGTGCCTGCCTTGGCACATGGCTGCAGAAAATGCGCTAGCACAAGCAGAGAGCAGACCTGAACCACTTCTTTGGAGATATGGTGCAGTTTTGCTCTCTCTCGTTGATGCAAAGCAGCGCAGCAATGTTTCTCGCTGCCCTGCGTTGCGTCAACCCTTTATGTTGAATATATGTACCGCTACATCTTTAGGGCCTCATTTATGAAAAGTGACGCATCGCTGGGCAAAAACAGCAATGCTTCACTTTTCATAGCGCTGTCCTTACGACACCACGGATGAGCCATATTTACAACACGGTGCAAGGATTTACAGATACGTCAGGAATTCTGATGTATCTGGTGGTTCAAAAATGAGGCATTGCTGGAGTGTGTCGGAAAACTGACGCAACTCCACAGATGTGTTACAACCCATGGGCGAGTCCCATGTGAAAAGACCTGCATCAATCCTTACGCCTACTTGAAGCAGGCGTAAGGATTTTGACGCAGTCAAGTTGTAGAAGTGGCGCAGTGAATCTCATAAATTTCACTGCGCCACTTCTCCGAGGCTTTTTACGGGGGAACATCCACCCTGCATATAATTTAGCGCAGGCCTTTACAAATGAACTCATCTGCCGAGATGTGTCACTTTGTACATAGGGGCTTATTTACAAGCCCCTCGCGCCACTGTTGCATCACTTTTAAAACGGGAAAAAGTGACAAACCGGCGGCGCAAGGGGCTTGTAAATTAAGGCGCATTGATTACATCTCTGCAGCGTCACAAAAAAGTGGCACAATGACGGCGCAAAGGGCTTGTAAATAAGCCCCTTACTCTATACTGTATAAAATTAAACTCAAGAAATTACTAAGGACATTTTGTAAAGCAAGGTTTTAACAATACTTATATTTTAAACCAGCCAATAATGTCTGTTCCTAACTCTACCAGAAAAAGGGCTTATGTGACAGACCAGTTGGCTTGTTTAATACACCCCTTAGTAACCACCTACAGTTATGCATTTTAATCTGCTGACTCTACTGGACCTTGTGCGGCTGACTCTCCAGGGACATCTAGTTACAACCTGAGGTACTGCACCTTGTGCTGCTGACTCTCTACGATCATCTAGTAACAACATATGGTTCTGCACATGATACTCCGGACAACAGGAGCACTTAATAACCACGCTGATGACTGTGGACTACACTGAACACAAGTTATTAAAGCATAGTTTTTGAAGTGTTGCCTGCAAACATCCTGACAGTCACTCCTGTACTTGTGTACCGGGCTATTCTGCAGAAAGACGTGTAGGCAAAGGCCCATGAATACCCATAAGCCTCAGTGGAATAACTAGATACCCATAATCCTTTGCAGATATTTCCATACGAATTTATATCTTAAAATCAGAAGCACTATTTTACTATTCAATGAGAGTGTACAGCAAAACGTTCAACTCGTGATTATTTTTTTTATACATTTTTAAGGAATATAACATTCAATAATAACTGCCCTAACACTCGAATAGACTTAGTTTAGTTGTGTTGGTTTTCTGTTAACTCTTCCCTTGATTACTTTTCTTACGACTTGTACTAGATCTGAAGTCACTTGCACCTTGTGCAGCAGTGATGACAGATCTGTACAATCCTGTAAACTAATTTTTGGAGGATCTTCTTTAGCTGCGAAGATCCAATTATTTAGTACTAAAAGAGCTTTGAAAAAATAATCCTTTCGTCTATGCATTTAAATGAAAACATGAATCGTTAAAAATATGGTAGAGCCTTAAGATTCATTTGCACGACGCTTATGACGTCAGTGAAGAAATATGC